>JALXJV020000010.1:12372914-12441468 GCA_024633595.2 Lepomis macrochirus
CCACTTGCCCCTTCTCTGACTGATGCATATCAACTGCACGGAAATGAAACGCACCAAACTATAGTTTTCAATTTTAAAAACAACAATATTGCCAGAGTGGCGACTGTTATTGTTTCTGTTTTCTGTTTTGATCTGTTATTTAACAGAATAAAATAAATGTTGAACAGGAAGTGAGTGCGTCCTGATTTAATTTTTTTGTGTAGAGTTTTTGTCAAGCTAAATCTCATTCTACAATTTGGTTATATAAAGGTAAATCCATTGTTTTTATGGATGAACATACTTTTTTGACATGAAAGATCAACTAAAAATACAAGATCTTTATGTAGAGTTGCATGAATAAACTCAAATTACACATGAGCATAAATTAAGAGTAGATTGTTGTAATTATAAAGCTGGTTACCAGTTGTAGAACAGTATTTTGACATATTTTGAAACGAAAATCTAGTATTTTGTAGTTGTATCATTTTTTTAACATTAACTATTGATTAAATATGATTTTTATGTGAAATTATATCATAAAACTCGACTAATAGCAGTACTCTACTGCAATTTTAAGCCTGATTATTTGCATTATAGCAGTGTTCTCCCGTAACACTGCTAACCTACTTAATTACCCTTAATTTTTAGGTAATTAAGTAGGTTTTCTACCGTCTTTTTACAAGTTGGTTTACTGGTATTTCACGGTATTTTTCTGGCGCCCCAGCTGCCAGAATATTTACGTCTTTTTACGAGTTGGTTATTTACCGGTATTTCACGGTATTTTTCTGGCGCCCCAGCTGCCAGAATATTTACGTTTTTTTACGAGTTGGTTATTTACCGGTATTTCACGGTATTTTTCTGGCGACCAGCTGCCAGAATATTTACGTTTTTTACGAAGTTGGTTATTTACTGGTATTTCACGGTATTTTTCTGGCGCCCCAGCTGCCAGAATATTTCCGTGTTTTTACGAGTTGGTTATTTACTGGTATTTCACGGTATTTTTCTGGCGCCCCAGCTGCCAGAATATTCTAACAGTGTAGAAAACACAACTAATAAAACACTGGCATTTATCTCCACCATTTCCATCATGAGCAATAGCTTAAGAAATGGACACAGGATCATACTAACCATGCACACATTAACAATCTCTCCACCTGCATGTGTTTCCCACAGGACAAGGATAATACACACAAACATTCTGGCGACATGCCGTTCACGGCAACGAGGCAACAGTTAGCTTAGCTAGCTGCTTGGCTATGTGCCATTTAACGGTCAGAGAATAAAGCTGAAATAAAGTTTATATAAGACAAGTCAGCATGTTTACAAACCAGTGGCAGTGCAGTTCTGCAAAAATATTGCATAGTTGACATGCATAAATACCGATAACATACCTCGAAAGGGGATATATTAATAAGGACTCTTGGACACGATGGCTTCCTTGAATCAGCTTCATTAAGACTGAGGTACCGCAGCCAAGAGCTCCCCCTTCTGACGTCTGTAGGCATGACAATTCCCGCAACCCTTCCTTCTTCAGGGATCAATTATTTGTGTTGATAAACAAGCTTTTGATCATTTTAACCATTAACCGTTTTACCCTCTTTCACAATGGTCACTATTAACCCTTCCACATGACTGTTTTGTTCTTGTTTTCTTCAATTATTTATTTCTGTCTCCATGACTATTTAATTAACTTTATGATCTATAATCAATCTATCACATGAGCGTCGTGATTTAACATATAGTTAACTAACATAGCTAACGTTAGCCAAAGTGCGCCGTCACTTTCATTTACGGTATTGCTGGTTAAAAGGAAAGTGAGGTGCTAGTGGCATTTATTTAGCCTTTAATCACAGTACTAACCTACCAAACATGTATTTAAAAGAAATTTAACCTGGCTTGGTGTGCCATTGCCGATCCCCGCCGACATGGAGAACAGAAAAAATTTCTCATTCCATGAGCTCAGATTCGTCCCAGGAAACACACAGAGAAAGCACATTTGTGAAGTTGCAGAGACCGATTCGAGAGGTTCGAATCACAGAATTGTGGTTGTACTGGAAAAATAAAAAAAAATACTATGAGGAATGTTGCATTACAAGTTTGCAGCTGTCTTTGTTTTTATGTAAACATCAATCTACATGTGTGCATATTTTTTCTGCAACTTCATATTCAGAACATCGGTGTGTGTGAATATTTTCTACGAGTGAAACTTTGAAAATACAACTTCAGATTCTATCTACAAGCTCTCCTGTGTTTTTTTTTCTTTTGTGGCTTATAATTCAACTCGCGTGTATGAATATTGTATACCAGTGAAAATTTTTGTAAGATACAAATACAGATATTTGTTATACAAGTTCTCACATTGTGTTTTACAAGAGTTCACATCAAGTTTGCAAACTCTAGCATTTTGCACCACATTTACCTTCATACCCTTGCTGTAGATACTGCTGCTCTGCCGAACTAGATCTGAATTGTCAAGTAGTATATAAAGTAGAGGTGGGCATAGATTAATTTTTTTAATCTAGATTAATCTCACTGTAATCTTGAAATTAATCTAGATTAATCTAGATTAAAGTGGCTCATTTGAATTCTGCCGAAGGCATTCGGAATATGTGTGCAAACAGGTTTCAAGCCAGGTGGCGCATTAAACCAGGGGCTCATCGCCTATTTCCAAAATGCATCACAAACTGCTTGAGAAAGCTGTTCTACTATGATAATTGATGATGAAAATAAATCATGTTCAATAAGATGTAGGCTACTTGTGTGTAGCGTGTGATGTGCTTTGCGTTGAGGTGGTACTTGAGACTGGAAGAACTCCTACAGTAAACTAATTCCGCAACCTTAGTCTTGTCGAATTTTCCATTGGGAAGCTTCTTAAAAGTAAAACCTGGCGGCTTCAGAAATGTTCGTACACAAAGTGCTGTCCAACAGCTGTCTGTGGACGTGTTGCTACAGTTAGTGTGAGTAAATACCGCACAATGCGTTTTTTAATCAACCGGTATCAATAACTAACCCGGCTAGTTGTAAAAAAACAGCTGGCCGAGCAAGGTTGTAACTGGAACGCTGTCAACTCGGGTGTGACGTCATTCCCAGCTCCGACCTCTGAGGTAAATGGAATGCAGCAACAGCTGCTTCCATGTTAGCACGTCAGGTTTGATGTGGTAATTTCACATGTGTTTGCATACACACAGGTTCGAAGACTTGTTCTCGCCCCCTACAGTGCAATTCGGCTAGGTATACATCTGTGCTAAAATATCAAGGTGAAAGTCATCATAGCTTGCGTAATATAAACCCAGCTCCCAACCCAACTTTGAGAATAGATTAACGGCGATATTTTTTATATCGCCGATAAGAGTCTCACGTTAACGCAGCACGTTAACGCCGATAACGGCCCAGCACTAATATAAAGGTTAGCAAAGCGCATGCATGTGAACGTGCACACGCATAATAAGTGTAACAACCGTGCAAGTGAAAAAAATTTTGATTAATAAAAAAATGAATTAATCAAAACTCAATTCATTATAAAATTAATTGATTATAATTAAAATTAATTATATATTAATTAAAATATTAAATTCAAAAAATGAAATTAATAACAAAAATAAAAATTAAAAAATTAAATTAATAAAAAAAGAACAATATTGCCAAAGCATCATACATATCACATAACAATCAGCCCCATACATATAACATAACAATCACCCCCATACATTTCATTAAAGAATTAAAGCGTAAAGTAATCAAAGCATTTGTTTGTTTTAAAAAACAAATATATATATATAAAAAAATAAAATAAAACAGTGTGCTAAAAGAAATAAAAATATACTAAAAATGAAATAAAGAAGCAGAACAGTAAGCGTGTGTGTGTGTTAAAAATAAAAATATCTAAAAAATAATTAAAATAAATAAATGAAACAGTAGAATGTGTGTGTGTGTATATATATAGTTATATTAATAGATAAAAAAATCTATTACAGTATAAAATGTAAAACAAAAGAATTACTAAAATACCAAACAATCAAAATAATAATTTTTAAATCTGTACAATTATTTATCAGTCTGAGGTTCCACTGGTTGTCCTCACTTCATGGCATGTGGAGACATATTTTGCAGCAATTATTTGACATTATTTGACATTTGGGCATTTCTCCCAGTAAATAGAGTTTCTGTGTGTCTGATAGGAATTCGGAGTATATTTGGGCAATGTTTGCAAAGTGTTTTTGTCTTAGAAAGTTAGATAGTGCATCTCTGTTTCTACCTGTCCTGTGTCACACTGGGAGCAGAGTCCTCCTGTGGTAGCCAGCTCTGTCTATGGCGACCCTTTTCTATGGCCAGGCTGTGTTCACTCAGTCTGTATATTGTCAACATTTTTCTTAGTTTAGGATATTTTATTGTACTCAGGTAATTTGCCAATGTGAATTCTCTTTTTAGGGTCAGATAACATTGTGATTTACTTTGTGTTTTGGTTGTTTCTTTAGTTTTTTGTATGTTGTAATTCAGTGGTGTCTAAATAGAAATTGTGTGAAATCTGATTTCTGTGTTGTTTCTGAAAGATCATTATCTTAGTCTTTGCTGTGTTTACTGTCAGGGCCCAGGTCTGACAGAATCTCTGCAGGAGGTCAAGGTGCTGCTGCAAACCTTCTTTAGTAGGTGAGAGCAACACTAAGTCATCTGCATACAGCAGACCTCTGATCTCTGTGTCGTTCAGGATGAGGCCAGGTGCCGTGGAACTCTCTAATGGGTTTGCTAATTCATTGATATATAGATTGAAGAGAATTGGACTTAAATTGCATCCCTGCCTCACTCCCCGGCCCTGGGAGAAGAATGCTGTTTGTTTGTTTCCAATCTTTATGGAACATTCACTTTTTGTATACATGTTTTTAATAAAGTCATATGTTTTTCCTCCAATGCCACTTTCAAGTAGCCTAAAGAAAAGGCCCTCGTGCCAGATGGAATCAAAGGCTTTTTGGAAGTCAACAAAGCAGGCATATACCTTTCTTTTCTTAATGTTTAATTCTTGATCAATTTGAGTCTGGAGGGTAAATATATGGTCTGTTGTGCGGCAATTTGGCAAAAAAACAATTTGACATTTATGCAGAATATTGTGGTTACCAACAAAGTTGACAAGTCATTTATTAATGATGTTGCAGAATATTTTTCCCAGGTTACTGGATACACATATTCCTCTGTAGTTATTTGGGTCATATTTATCTCCAGATTTATGGATTGGGGTTATTAAACCTTTGTTTCAGATGTCTGGAAAAGTTCCAGTTGTTAGAATAGTATTGAATAGTTTTGGTATAGCCAAGCTGATTTTATGGTCTGAATATTTGATCATTTCATTCAGGATTCCATCAATACCACAAGCCTTTTTCCTTTTAGGGAATGGATGACTTCTATTAATTCTTGTTCTGTTACAGGGTAATCTAGAGGGTTTTGGTTGTTTTTTATCACCGCCTCCAAAAAGCAGCTTGTTTGAGTTTGAATTTTTGTTTTTATTTGAAATTTTCTTGACATCATCAATATATTCTAAACTTCAAAGACCAATTGTCTTTCTTCCATGATTCTAGAATCTGGCTTTAATTTATGCTTCTAGGATCCTATATAACCCTGCTGTGTATAAGGATTATTCTCACTTCAACAAACGGCCCAGACACTCGAACTTAAATTAACTGGTTACCTGGTTATATCAAAGTAATAATGGAAAGACACACAGAAATCGCAGAATATACTCCAGAGGAGACTGCAATGGATTCCAGTGAATTTACAAAGACAGACAAGATGTTTACACATAAGGACATCCCGCAGATTGTCCAGTTATTCAGAGAGGCTGATGCAGACGGAGGTGGAGGACTTGATATGGAAGAGTTTTGTGAGGCGATGAGGAAGTTATATGGGAACGCTGATAAAGAAGAACTGATTGCCCTCCACATGCAAGTTGACACAAACTGTGACACCACTGTGGACCTTGGTGAGCTAATGGACTTCCTGCTGAAAAAAATAAGGCAACATAAAGCATGGATTATAAAAATCAAGCCTTTCCCAAACCTATCACCAAGATACCTGTGGATCACTGTAAAACAATAATTCGTCTGCTTTTCATTCCCTACGAGGATGGCAAGGAAAATCAGGATTATGAGGAATTAACAGGACAAACAAGGAGTTACCAGAGAGGCAAGTACCTCTCCATCACCTCCGATGGTATTCTCAAAGCCTGGACTGACAGCTTTGACATACACTACACAATTGCATTATCCAAAAACAAAAAGACACTTCCTTTTTCACATGTAGACAAAAAGTGTGTTCATGACATGGTGTACCTCAAAGAACTGAAACAGCTGGCTGTCTCCACATCTGACAGGGATCTGTTATTCTATGACTGCATTGACTTCCCTGAGACGTTTAAAATCAGTCACTCTTTAATAGTAGAAGACAACATAGTGAACGCCTTGAACTACTGGTCCAAAGACACCAAAGCAGTGTTTTCCTTTGGTGATGTAAAGGCTTTTGTCTGTGTTTATCTCCTACAACGTAAAGAAAAACGGCCTCTTCTGTTCAGAGATGTACTGACAAAATCTCCTTGGGACGTATAAAACAGTCTGTGTTTCAGCCCTGTTGAAGAAAACATCTAAGGACTTTCTTTGTGTTAAAGTCCCTATCTTTGATGAGTCATGCATGACGATCAAATATTTTACATCACTCAACTCATTTGCCATCTGTGCTAGTTGATCCAAAACAATGGTCCTTGCTGGCCTACCCAAGCCCACCAGAACCAAAGTCTCTAAAAAAGTCTTCAAGAGCAGTGGAGATAAGGAGTTTTTCACATGTGTTGAATACTCCCTTCAGCTGAGCCGCCTGGTGACTGGTGGTACAGATGGCTTGTTATGGGTGTGGTTTCCCACAAAACCATGTCATGCTGAACAGGTATTAACAGGACACGCCAAACCCATCACCTGTATTTCATTCAACCACATAGACAAAATATTTGTCAGTTTATTGGAGGACAAGAATGTACACATGTGGTCCGAGGATGGCTGGATGTGTAGACAAAGCTTTCAGGCTTCAAGACATGGGCAGCCTCAATCTCCAGTGTGTGTTACAACATACACAACAATGAGTTAGTCCTGGCTAACTCAGATATAGGAAAATATTTTGAAGAGGAACAGATGTTTTCAAAGAAACCTTAACATCTCACGACAAACCCCTTTGCAGTGCTCTCTATCACAGCAAACAGGTACAGGTATCAAACAGGTAGTCTCTGTTTGCCAAAACGGTGTGGTGACAGTGTGGGATATCGTAACAGGAAAGGCCGCCATGCAGTTCAAGGTCACTCCAGGTCAGCAGGAGGGGCTCACAGCCATGTCATTTGATGAAGCGCAACGCAGACTAATCACAGCGTCCCAGGATGGGAAATTGAGACTGTGGAACTTTAACAATGGCACAGAGCTCGGCGTTCTTCCTGTAACTGTGCCAAGGCAGGTGACGGGTATTGTCTGCTTTAACAACAGAGTGTTTGTCTCTGGAAGAAACTCCAAGAGGATTTTTGACCTGGATTTAGAGGGAGAGAGCAATAGATTTTTGGAACATGATTATTTAAATGACATTTCCTCAATGGATGTGCACGGAAATATGCTGGTTACCGCTCCAGCAATGGGACTATTGTTATCTGGGACGCTGAGACTGCAGACACTCTCTGCTGGCTCAATGCCAGTAAGGGCCCTCGAGTACAGATGGCAATAAGAAAAGCTCAAGGCCGGACAGAGAGTCTGCCTGTTGAGAAGAGTCAAAAGAACAGCATACATAAAAAATCAACACCACAAGAAACTCTGAAATACCATTCCCTGAGTCTCCAAGGTCTTTATCACCCACATCTCCGCTACCAAACTTTGACGGCCTACACCAAGAAATTAAACTATTAACTGAAAGAACAACTTTTGATGAACTATTTAATGAATGTAGACCGCTGCTCAAGTACAAGCCAAGTTTAGACCGAATAAACCCTATGTGCATGTTGGAGTTTGAAAATACACCATCACCATGTCCTACAAAAACACGCCAGCCAGGGGTCTGATCACACATCAGACCATGTACACTTTCCACCCATCCCTGATAGGATTCAACTCACAAATGGTCAGACCCAGTTGAAAACACATCCACCTCAGATTAAGCTCTCCAGAGGTGGCACTTACCCAAAACAAAGCACTCCTCAGACAGGATCTCCAAATTTAAACCACACTAGGTACCTAGATAACACATCAGAGCATGTAGACTTGCCAGCCATCCCTGATAGGGTTCAACTAAGTGTTAGTTGTGGCCCTGAGACCACTTCCGCCATCCTTTCATTCCATCATCCTATCACCCCTCATCATCTCATCTCCACTCTCCTCATCCTTTCATCCCCTCACCTCTACTCTACACATCTATTCATCCCCATCTCTGCTCCCCACATCCCTTCATCCTTTCGTCTCTGCTCCCTTATCCCTTCATTCCTTCATCTCCCATCTCTGCTCCCCTCATCCCCTCTTCCCTCCTCCACACCATGTCCACCAAACACCCTGCCAGGAGAACTGTGGTGTGATCACACATCAGAGCATGTACACTTGCCACCCATCCCTGATAGGGTTCAACTCACACATAATCAGACCCAGTTAAACCCAAATGAACCTCAGACCAAGCTCGTCAGTGGTGGCACTAACTTTAAACAAAGTTTTCCTCAAACAGCATCTCCAAATTTGAACCAGACTAGATCCAAATATGGAAGAGTGCTCAAGATTCAGCAGAGAGAAACATCAAAAAGCGGTGTCCTCACACCATGTCCACCAAACACCCTGCAAGGGAAGCAGGGCTCTGATAACACATCAGAGCATGTACACTTGCCACCCATCCCTGATAGGGTTAAATGTGACCCTGCTTGTAAAAATGTAATTACTGCAGGGTTGGACTACAATGTCCGGCTATGGACAAATACAGGCTGCTGTGTAGGCCTCTTTGGGAGAGACCAATGGGATGCTACACAACTCAGCCCTGAGAAGACTGCTGACCAGCAGGAGCCAGGAAGACCAGCCACCGAAAAGACAAGAAACTCTGAAATACCATTCCCTGAGTCTGCAAGGTCTTTATCACCCACATATCCGCTACCAAACTTTGACGGCCTATACGAAGAAATTAAACTGTTAACCGAAAGACCAACTTTTGATCTGAGGGGAGGAAACTTGACTGATGATGATTGTCAGAATGTATCAAGAGGTTCAAAGTTAACCTACCTTATTAAACTAAGACAAAGTTGTCAGTTACGTTAATCTAGCTTTTTTTAAAAATATACAGGCATTTTCTTATTAGATCACATCTGGAAAAAACTGTCATCGTGTAAATGCCCATGCATCAATGCAGTTCTGAGAAACCTCTCAGAGCACTGACAGTTAAGAAGACAGTAAGAGGACACACTGCACCTTGTCCACCAAAAATTTAATACATAATGAAGCATAAGGATTATTTTTGTCATTCAGTAATTACTCCATGTTAGAGGAGACTACTAGCTGGGACTGTAACTACAGATTATTTCCCTAATAATAGGTTGTTTTGTTTGAAAAATGTCAGCAAATTGTGAAAAGTGCAAATTACAAGTTTTCTCCAGTCCATAGTTATGTCTTTGTGTGGATCACTGTAAAACAGTCATTCGTCTGCTTTTCATTCCCTACGAGGATGGCAAGGAAACTCAGGAAATTCAGGATTATGAGGAATTAACAGGACAAACAAGGAGTTACCAGAGAGGCAAGTACCTCTCCATCACCTCCGATGGTATTCTCAAAGCCTGGACTGACAGCTTTGACATGCACTACACAATTGCATTATCCAAAAACCAAAAGACACTTCCTTTTTCACATGTAGACAAAAAGTGTGTTCATGACATGGTGTACCTCAAAGAACTGAAACAGCTGGCTGTCTCCACATCTGACAGGGATCTGTTATTCTATGACTGCACTGACTTCCCTGAGACGTTTAAAATCAGTCACTCTTTAATAGTAGAAGACAACATAGTGAACGCCTTGAACTACTGGTCCAAAGACACCAAAGCAGTGTTTTCCTTTGGTGATGTAAAAGGCTTTTTGTCTGTGTTTATCTCCTACAACGTAAAGAAAAACGGCCTCTTCTGTTCAGAGATGTACGACAAAATCTCCTTGGGACGTATAAAACAGTCTGTCTTTCAGCCCTGTTGAAGAAAACATCTAAGGACTTTCTTTGTGTTAAAGTCCCTATCTTTGATGAGTCATGCATGACGATCAAATATTTTACATCACTCAACTCATTTGCCATCTGTGCTAGTTGATCCAAAACAATGGTCCTTGCTGGCCTACCCAAGCCCACCAGAACCAAAGTCTCTAAAAAAGTCTTCAAGAGCAGTGGAGATAAGGAGTTTTTCACATGTGTTGAATACTCCCCTTCAGCTGAGTGTCTGGTGACTGGTGGTACAGATGGCTTGTTGCGGGTGTGGTTTCCCCACAAAACCATGTCATGCGAACAGGTATTAACAGGACACGTCAAACCCATCACCTGCATTTCATTCAACCACATAGACAAAATATTTGTCAGTTTATTGGAGGACAAGAATGTACACGTGTGGTCCGAGGATGGCTGGATGTGTAGACAAAGCTTTCAGGCTCAAGACATGGGCAGCGCCCCAATCTCCAGTGTGTGTTACAACATACACAACAATGAGTTAGTCCTGGCTAACTCAGATATAGGAAAATATTTTGGAAGAGGAACAGATGTTTTCAAAGAAACCTTAACATCTCACGACAAACCCCTTTGCAGTGCTCTCTATCACAGCAAACAGGTACAGGTATCAAACAGGTAGTCTCTGTTTGCCAAAACGGTGTGGTGACAGTGTGGGATATCGTAACAGGAAAGGCCGTCATGCAGTTCAAGGTCACTCCAGGTCAGCAGGAGGGGCTCACAGCCATGTCATTTGATGAAGCGCAACGCAGACTAATCACAGCGTCCCAGGATGGGAAATTGAGACTGTGGAACTTTAACAATGGCACAGAGCTCGGCGTTCTTCCTGTAACTGTGCCAAGGCAGGTGACGGGTATTGTCTGCTTTAACAACAGAGTGTTTGTCTCTGGAAGAAACTCCAAGAGGATTTTTGACCTGGATTTAGAGGGAGAGAGCAATAGATTTTTGGAACATGATTATTTAAATGACATTTCCTCAATGGATGTGCACGGAAATATGCTGGTTACCGCCTCCAGCAATGGGACTATTGTTATCTGGGACGCTGAGACTGCAGACACTCTCTGCTGGCTCAATGCCAGTAAGGGCCCTCGAGTACAGATGGCAATAAGAAAAGCTCAAGGCCGGACAGAGAGTCTGCCTGTTGAGAAGAGTCAAAAGAACAGCATACATAAAAAATCAACACCACAAGAAACTCT
The DNA here is from genome assembly GCA_024633595.2 of Lepomis macrochirus. Lineage (NCBI taxonomy): Eukaryota > Metazoa > Chordata > Actinopteri > Centrarchiformes > Centrarchidae > Lepomis > Lepomis macrochirus. Next base: position 12,384,320 of record JALXJV020000010.1, read on the forward strand.
GAAATACCATTCCCTGAGTCTCCAAGGTCTTTATCACCCACATCTCCGCTACCAAACTTTGACGGCCTACACCAAGAAATTAAACTATTAACTGAAAGAACAACTTTTGATGAACTATTTAATGAATGTAGACCGCTGCTCAAGTACAAGCCAAGTTTAGACCGAATAAACCCTATGTGCATGTTGGAGTTTGAAAATACACCATCACCATGTCCTACAAAAAACACGCCAGCCAGGGGGTCTGATCACACATCAGACCATGTACACTTTCCACCCATCCCTGATAGGATTCAACTCACAAATGGTCAGACCCAGTTGAAAACACATCCACCTCAGATTAAGCTCTCCAGAGGTGGCACTTACCCAAAACAAAGCACTCCTCAGACAGGATCTCCAAATTTAAACCACACTAGGTACCTAGATAACACATCAGAGCATGTAGACTTGCCAGCCATCCCTGATAGGGTTCAACTAAGTGTTAGTTGTGGCCCTGAGACCACTTCCGTCATCCTTTCATTCCATCATCCTATCACCCCCTCATCATCTCATCTCCACTCTCCTCATCCTTTCATCCCCTCACCTCTACTCTACACATCTATTCATCCCCATCTCTGCTCCCCACATCCCTTCATCCTTTCGTCTCTGCTCCCTTATCCCTTCATTCCTTCATCTCCCATCTCTGCTCCCCTCATCCCATCATCCCCTCTTCCCTCCTCCACACCATGTCCATCAAACACCCTGCCTGGAGAGGCACTACTTCCCTCATCCCTTCATCCTCTCACCCCTGCTCTCCTCTTCCCTCCTCCACACCATGTCCACCAAACACCCTGCCAGGAGAACTGTGGTCTGATCACACATCAGAGCATGTACACTTGCCACCCATCCCTGATAGGGTTCAACTCACACATAATCAGACCCAGTTAAACCCAAATGAACCTCAGACCAAGCTCGTCAGTGGTGGCACTAACTTTAAACAAAGTTTTCCTCAAACAGCATCTCCAAATTTGAACCAGACTAGATCCAAATATGGAAGAGTGCTCAAGATTCAGCAGAGAGAAACATCAAAAAGCGGTGTCCACACCATGTCCACCAAACACCCTGCAAGGGAAGCAGGGCTCCGATAACACATCAGAGCATGTACACTTGCCACCCATCCCTGATAGGGTTAAATGTGACCCTGCTTGTAAAAATGTAATTACTGCAGGGTTGGACTACAATGTCCGGCTATGGACAAATACAGGCTGCTGTGTAGGCCTCTTTGGGAGAGACCAATGGGATGCTACACAACTCAGCCCTGAGAAGACTGCTGACCAGCAGGAGCCAGGAAGACCAGCCACCGCAAAGACAAGAAACTCTGAAATACCATTCCCTGAGTCTCCAAGGTCTTTATCACCCACATCTCCGCTACCAAACTTTGACGGCCTACACCAAGAAATTAAACTGTTAACTGAAAGACCAACTTTTGATCTGCAGGGAGGAAACTTGACTGATGATGATTGTCAGAATGTATCAAGAGGTTCAAAGTTAACCTACCTTATTAAACTAAGACAAAGTTGTCAGTTATGTTAATCTAGCTTTTTTAAAAATATATAGGCATTTTCTTATTAGATCACATCTGGAAAAAAACTGTCATCATGTATGTGTATATGCCCATGCATCAATGCAGTTCAGAGAAACCTCTCGTCAGAGCACTGACAGTTAAGAAGACAGTAAGAGGACACACTGCACCTTGTCCACCAAAAAATTTAATACATAATGCTTCAATTATTAATTGATTAATCGGTGCACTTCCCATCAGCTGTTAAAGGTGGTTAGAAAGTGAATACTACAACAGTAATTACCAGCACATTGTAATGTGTTTTGGGGTTCAGCAACCCGACAACAGAATGATCAGTTGGATGATTCATGATAGCTGTAGCTCGGCTACATCTGTTCTGGCTCAGTACCCACTTACTGCAGGAATGCTTCACTTCTTGTGTGAAGCTGCAGAGCGAAGCAGCAGCTAACAGGGCAACCACAGGGCCTGGAATGTTGGCTGGGCCACATCCGAGGTTCCTGGACCGACTTTCTGCTGCTCAAGTACAAGCCAAGTTTAGACCGAACAATGCAGAGGATCTTACTTCTTACTGATGGAAGTAATTTGTCACTGTGTGTGAGAGATTCATTGTTTCGTTGATTCACTGTTTTTAAGAATTTATTGTTTTGACACCACCCACCAAGGGGCCACTGCAGTGCAGTCATAGCTCTGCGTTTCATTTCACACATAGCCCACATTAGGGGGCTGTTGTACTGCAACAACGCATCTAGCTCAACAGGAATTCTGGAGAATTAAACTACGATACATGATCACCAGTAGAGCAACGAAGGTCTTGCTGACAAACCGGTAAACATTCCAACTGTTAGAACTGTACGCAGTGGCTTGTCAACAAATGGTCCTGGTCGCGACCCAATTAGACAAAACAGCCCCTTCACTCGTAGTTTCAAAAGTAAATAGTCATAAGAATGACAATTACCGGTATAAAAAACATTATTTTATAACCAGAAACATTTAAGAACACATAAATTATAAAGTATCTTTTGTGTTTCATGTATTTAGGAGCTTTAAATAAATTTAAACAAAACCAACATCGCAAAGCATTATGGGAAATCTGAAGGACGGCCTTCAAAGCTTCATTCGCATTTCTCCTGTGTAGTGATGTCGCTGAGCAATGGGGACTCCCACACACAGGCATGATGGGGATCACCCGGGATTCCCCCGTTTGAAAAGTATATAAAACAAACGCATTCCATCTGTGTTTAAACATGTATTTAAGTTACACAAACAGTCCACTCACTGAAAAACGATGGCGACGAGTTAAAAGAAATAGCCCATGGCGACGTGTTGAAAGAAATAGCCCGTGACTTGTTGTAAACGACAATGAAATAGGTTGGTGATATTTTTACCTCGTTTTAAACTCTTGGTAACACAATGATTCGGATATTGTTATTTTTCGTTCTTGTCTGTGGTTCTTCACCTGTTTCAGTGACAGATGAGAGAAGAAGCATTTATTTTAGACCTAAGGTTATAACCTTCTCAGTAACAACATGTGTCAAATCTGCGAGTGATTATTTTTGGTTCTTGATTTAAACTGATTATGCGAGAGAACAATATAACATGAAGTTCTCACAAAGATGTTTACAAATGCGTGTATGATTACTTTTGTTCTTCTGTAACTCTCGGATGATGGATGTTGTAACCCGTTTCATTGACAGGGAGAAGAGAAACACTTATTTTAGTCGTGATAGTTATGTGACTCGTTAAGAAACTGCTATGCGATTCCCTATAGTGTAACTGGGAAAGGTAGGCCTGTGTGTGGCACAAAAAATTAAACTAATAAAAAAATCAAATTAAAAATAATCAAATTAATAACGAAATAAAATTAAATTAATTTTGAAAAATGTGGGTCATGCTGCGATTCGTTTGAAATGAATATAAACCAAACGCATTCCATCTGTGTTTAAACATGTATTTAATTTGTAATATTATTTTAAATAATTTATTTATACCACAACTACCTTTATTTTTTAAATACAGCAGGAAAGTGTCAGACACTCAGTGTGTGAAGTAAAATAAAACTGGTTAGAGCAGCTGACAGTTTAAAAAAATCTCCGATGACTGGCAGAGAGATTTTTGATTTTTTCAATCATCTTTATTTATCAAAAAGATTCCTCACATAAAACAATATGTAAGTTATTACTTTTTTTTTAATAAAAAAAAAATGCAAAATGCAGTTCATTATCAATGACAGAACACAACATTTTGTAAAACTGAAAATCAATTACAAGCCTTGATTTGATCATAGCTGCAAACACCCTTTCAACATTATAATTGCTTTGTTTTTCAATCTTATCTCTTCTACTAATATAGATGGCCATTTTGGCTTTACCCAAAATAAAATTCAACAACTGACACTCATTCCTTCACTTTTGAACATATTTAAAGCCCAAAATAAAAGTCTGCACAGAAAACTTCTCATCAAAACAATTAAAAAAGATTCTGCAAACCATCAAATAAAGGCTTAAGCCTTGAACAATACAAAAATGTGTGAAAAACAGTCTCTCTCTGGAAACAAAAGGACATTCTTTGCCAACATCTGGATTTAAAACAGAAATAAAAGCATTTACAGCAATAATGCCATGCAAAATCCCTCCATTGTAGATCTCCATCTCTTTTAGCTAACGGCGGCTTGTACAACGCTCTCCACTCTGGCCTGGCTCTGTCATTCATCTGAAACACAGTACGTCATGGCGTGTCAACTCTTTCATGTAGCCCCTTTTTGTTAAAAGATTTTACACAAGCTTTATACAATTTTTTCCCATTACTTTCATGCAGATCCATATCTGTCAACTTTTCAGTTTCTAAAAACGCTCCTGTACATTCGCCTAACTTTGGTGAAAGAAGCAGCTTCGGAAATGTGTCCCTCTCATCAGGGATAAACTCTCCTTTACAGTAACCTTGAAGCATTTTTGCTTCTTCCGTTGTAAAAGCAGATTGCAGTTTATGTAATCCTTGTGCAACAATTCGCATAGACTTAACTCCCAACAAAACAGCTAAATCTTCAACTTTTTTCAAAATTTGAGCCAGTCACATTGATTAAACACCCAAGTGTTGTGATCTTAGATTTAATAAACTTTGCAGACATTGTCCCACATGCTCCTAAAATGTCCAAACGTGACCCATAAATCAGAGGTTCTTTCAACAGCCAAAACAAGGAGGAAGTAGACTCAATTCTTTCGACATGAAAATGTCCCATACTTTTAAAAAAGATTCTTGTAGAACTCCGACATTCTGGATGTGTTGACTTTATTGGGATTTAACAAGAACAACGACTTGTCCAAACACAGTCCTTCAGCAGTCTTTAGAGTCGTGACTGGCCACAGGTCTCCAGCTTAAGCCCTCTGGACCAGTGAGAAATCGCTGTACAAATTGTAGCCAAAAGCTGCAGTCCTACTCTGCAAGTGTACAAGTCCTTGTCCTCCTTCTTCTTTTGGTAAATATAACACATTATGAGGTATCTAATGCATTTTTTCCCAAAAGAAATCTACCAAAAGAGACTGAACTTTTGCAAGTATCCCTGCAGGTGGATCAATACAAGCCAGTCGATGCCATAGGGAAGAGGCCACCAAATTATTAATAATCAAAGTACCTCCTCTGTATGATAAACTTTTTACAATCCATTTCCATTTCAACAGACGACCTTTAATTTTTTTCAATTATTCCCTCCCAGTTTTTTTGAACAATCGTTTCATCTCCTAAAAACACTCCTAAATATCTCAAGCCATCTTTTTTCCAACTTACCCCATCTGGGAGTGTTGGTATCCCTCTTTCCCATTTTCCTATTAACACTGCTTCACTTTTTTTCAATTAATTCTTGCTGAGGAAATGGTTCCAAAATCTCTCAATGTTTTTAATAATAAATCCACATCATTTTGTTTGTTAAGCATAATGACAACATCATCAGCGTATGCTGATAAGCATAAAGTGCTGTTACAGGCTTGTAAAGATACCCCTTCTCTTCTCAATTTATTTAAAAGTGGTTCTATTGCCAACGTGTACAGTATTCCTGACAGAGAACACCCCTGTCTTACCCCACCGACACACTTTAAAAGGAGCGCATAAGCCACTGTTATCTTTCAGTAGACTCTCAATGTCATTGTACAGAATTTTAATATAACCTGTAAAATCAGAACTAAAACCAAATGCTTGCAAAGTTTTCCAGTCTTCCACAGTGTTCTACACGATCGAACGCTTTTTCCTGATCTAAGGAAATCAAACCCATATCTACACCCACTATTTTTGAAACATCAAATAAATCTCTTAAATGGATATTATCAAAAATTGATCTTCTAGGTACACAATATGACTGACCAGAGTGGGATTACCTCCTCCAAAACTCTTCCTAGTCTAGTAGCTAAAACTTTTGAGAGCAATTTATAGTCATAGCACAACAAGGATACAGGTCGCCAGTTTTTTATGTCTCTCACATCACCTTTTTTTGGCAGAAGAGTAAGGACCGCTCTTCTGCAGCTCAGCGGCAGAAGTCCTCCGACTAGACTGCTACTGAGAACCCGCCAGCAGATCCTCCCCTATCACAGGCCAAAAGGCTTTATAGAACTCCACTGGGATTCCGTCTATCCCAGGAGCCTTGCCGTTCTCCATGCTCTGAGCGCTTCATACAGTTCTCCCAGGCTTGAGCTCGGCATTGGACTCTTCAGAGACCTTTGGTAGCCCTTCATAAAAACACTGCTCAACAACCCGATCTTCTCTGTGCTCACAACTATAAAGCTTTTCATAAAAATCGTTTGCTCTTTTCCGAATTTCAATAGGATCTGATTCAAGAGAACCGGTCTCAGAAAATAAAGAATCTATAAAACGTTTCTGACCGTTCTTTTTTTCTAGACTAAAGAAAAATTTGGACGGCACATCCATCTGGTCTATATCTTTGAAACGTGACCGAACAAGCGCCCCCCCCCTGTGCCTTCACTTTTTGTATGTCGGCCAAAACAGATTTCTTAAAAAAAAAAAAAAAAGGGATTCAATATGTTTTGATTTCCACTTGACTCTGCCACTTCTTGAAATTTCAGAATTTCATCTTCTAAGACTTTTATAAATTTAATTATATATTTTGTGACATTGTGAGTATACTGTTGACATAGTTGTTTGATTTGTACTTTACCAAACTCCCACCATTTTTCTAAAGACTGAAAATCTGTTTTTTCCTTCTTAAAGTTTTCCCAAAAAAAATGTAAATGTTTCTCTAAAATGTGCATCGCTTAATAAATTTGTGTTAAAGTGCCAGTAAGCACTTCTCAGTTTGACAGAGTGTAAAGTTACTGTACATATAACAATACTATGATCTGAAAACCCAACTGGGATTATGAAACAATTTTTAAGTACTAAGTACTAAGATGATGTTTAAAAATATAGAATCTATCTAGTCTTGCCAATGACAACCTGTTATCACGGGCATGTGCCCATGTGTATTGCTTTACATTCCGATTTATACTCCTCCAGGCGTCCACATAAATCATTTGTTCTAATCAACTGGATGAGTCACTTACTTAGAGAGCAAATGTGGCTCTACATGATTTCTATCCATGTTACTTTCTACACAGTTGAAGTCTCTACCTAAAAATAAATGCTCCTCGCTATTACATTTGTCCAATGTTTCACAAAGAGTATGTAAAAACACCATTCTTTCAGCTGGTAGAGTTGGAGCATATACACATATAAAAAACAAAATGTGGTTCTCAACCTGGGCTCAATCTTTAGCAATCTACCGCTCACAACCTCTTCAGTCTCGATAGTAGAGGGAGTAAAACTTCTTGCAAATAAAATAGCCACACCACCACTAAGTGAAGATTTGTGACTAAAAAAAGAAAGACCTTTAAATTCTTTCTGCCCAGTCATCAGCATTTGTTTTATCGCTATGTGTTTCTTGCAAAAATAAAACATCAAGTTTTTTCTGATTCATAGTATTATTAATCTGTACACGCTTTTTCCTTTGCTCCATTCACATTTAAGGATGCAACGCAAAGTCACCCATGTGAAAGTTATAAAAAAATAAACTTAGGCCATAGAGAAAGAAAAGCCAAGAAGGGCCAAAAAAAATAGTCGAATTTACTGCCATTAATTATTCAACTGTTGTTGGAGTTTCTGAAACCTTTTCAACCTATAAACTTCTTTATTTGTGAAACATCCCTCAGCCATGAAAGCCCTCATATTTTCCACAAAACGCTTTTATGTCTGGAAAATAATCAACAACCTGTACACCCCTCAAATTTTTTTGACATTTTTAAGAACTTCTTGATTTCGTTAGCATCATTTGAACCAGACTAGATCCAAATATGGAAGAGTGCTCAAGATTCAGCAGAGAGAAACATCAAAAAGCGGTGTCCTCACACCATGTCCACCAAACACCCTGCAAGGGAAGCAGGGCTCTGATAACACATCAGAGCATGTACACTTACCACCATCCCTGATAGGGTTAAATGTGACCCTGCTTGTAAAAAATGTAATTACTGCAGGGTTGGACTACAATGTCCGGCTATGGACAAATACAGGCTGCTGTGTAGGCCTCTTTGGGAGAGACCAATGGGATGCTACACAACTCAGCCCTGAGAAGACTGCTGACCAGCAGGAGCCAGGAAGACCAGCCACCGCAAAGACAAGAAACTCTGAAATACCATTCCCTGAGTCTCCAAGGTCTTTATCACCCACATCTCCGCTACCAAACTTTGACGGCCTACACCAAGAAATTAAACTGTTAACTGAAAGACCAACTTTTGATCTGCAGGGAGGAAACTTGACTGATGATGATTGTCAGAATGTATCAAGAGGTTCAAAGTTAACCTACCTTATTAAACTAAGACAAAGTTGTCAGTTATGTTAATCTAGCTTTTTTAAAAATATATAGGCATTTTCTTATTAGATCACATCTGGAAAAAAACTGTCATCATGTATGTGTATATGCCCATGCATCAATGCAGTTCAGAGAAACCTCGTCAGAGCACTGACAGTTAAGAAGACAGTAAGAGGACACACTGCACCTTGTCCACCAAAAAATTTAATACATAATGCTTCAATTATTAATTGATTAATCGGTGCACTTCCCATCAGCTGTTAAAGGTGGTTAGAAAGTGAATACTACAACAGTAATTACCAGCACATTGTAATGTGTTTTGGGGGGTTCAGCAACCCGACAACAGAATGATTAGTTGGATGATTCATGATAGCTGTAGCTCGGCTACATCTGTTCTGGCTCAGTACCCACTTACTGCAGGAATGCTTCACTTCTTGTGTGAAGCTGCAGAGCGAAGCAGCAGCTAACAGGGCAACCACAGGGCCTGGAATGTTGGCTGGGCCACATCCGAGGTTCCTGGACCGACTTTCTGCTGCTCAAGTACAAGCCAAGTTTAGACCGAACAATGCAGAGGATCTTACTTCTTACTGATGGAAGTAATTTGTCACTGTGTGTGAGAGATTCATTGTTTCGTTGATTCACTGTTTTTAAGAATTTTTTGTTTTGACACCACCCACCAAGGGGCCACTGCAGTGCAGTCATAGCTCTGCGTTTCATTTCACACATAGCCCACATTAGGGGGCTGTTGTACTGCAACAACGCATCTAGTTCAACAGGAATTCTGGAGAATTAAACTACGATACATGATCACCAGTAGAGCAACGAAGGTCTTGCTGACAAACCGTAAACATTCCAACTGTTAGAACTGTACGCAGTGGCTTGTCAACAAATGGTCCTGGTCGCGACCCAATTAGACAAAACAGCCCCTTCACTCGTAGTTTCAAAAGTAAATAGTCATAAGAATGACAATTACCGGTATAAAAACATTATTTTATAACCAGAAACATTTAAGAACACATAAATTATAAAGTATCTTTTGTGTTTCATGCATTTAGGAGCTTTAAATAAATTTAAACAAAACCAACATCGCAAAGCATTATGGGAAATCTGAAGGACGGCCTTCAAAGCTTCATTCGCATTTCTCCTGTGTAGTGATGTCGCTGAGCAATGGGGACTCCCACACACAGGCATGATGGGGATCACCCGGGATTCCCCCGTTTGAAAAGTATATAAAACAAACGCATTCCATCTGTGTTTAAACATGTATTTAAGTTACACAAACAGTCCACTCACTGAAAAACGATGGCGACGAGTTAAAAGAAACAGCCCATGGCGACGTGTTGAAAGAAATAGCCCGTGACTTGTTGTAAACGACAATGAAATAGGTTGGTGATATTTTTTACCTCATTTTAAACTCTTGGTAACGCAATGATTTGGATGTTGTTATTTTTCGTTCTTTTCTGTGGTTCTTACAACACGTGCATTAACCTGTTTCAGTGACAGATGAGAGAAGAAGCATTTATTTTAGACCTAAAGCTAAAACATTCTCAGTAACAACATGTTTCAAACCAGCGAGTGATTATTTTGGTTCTTGATTTAAACTGATTATGCGAGAGAACAACATAACATGAGGTTCTCACAAGATGTTTACAAATGCGTGTATGATTATTTTTGTTCTTCTGTAACTCTCGGGATGACGGCTGTTGTAACCCGTTTCATTGACAGAGAGAAGAGTAACACTTATTTTAGTCGTATAGTTATGTGACCTGTGAAGAAACTGCTATGCGATTCCCTATAGTGTAACTGGGAAAGGTAGGCCTGTGTGTGGCACAAAAAAATTAAACTAATAAAAAAATCAAATTAAAATAATCAAATTAATAACGAAATAAAAATTAAATTAATTTTGAAAAAATGTGGGTCATGCTGCGATTCGTTTGAAATGAATATAAACCAAACGCATTCCATCTGTGTTTAAACATGTATTTAATTTGTAATATTATTTTAAATAATTTATTTATACCACAACTACCTTTATTTTTTAAATACAGCAGGAAAGTGTCAGACACTCAGTGTGTGAAGTAAAATAAAACTGGTTAGAGCAGCTGACAGTTTAAAAAAATCTCCGATGACTGGCAGAGAGATTTTTGATTTTTTCAATCATCTTTATTTATCAAAAAGATTCCTCACATAAACAATATGTAAGTTATTACTTTTTTTTTAATAAAAAAAAATGCAAAATGCAGTTCATTATCAATGACAGAACACAACATTTTGTAAAAACGAAAATCAATTACAAGCCTTGATTTGATCATAGCTGCAAACACCCTTTCAGCATTATAATTGCTTTGTTTTTCAATCTTATCTCTTCTACTAATATAGATGGCCATTTTGGCTTTACCCAAAATAAAATTCAACAACTGACACTCATTCCTTCACTTTTGAACATATTTAAAGCCCAAAATAAAAGTCTGCACAGAAAACTTCTCATCGAAACAATTAAAAAAGATTCTGCAAACCATCAAATAAAGGCTTAAGCCTTGAACAATACAAAAATGTGTGAAAAACAGTCTCTCTCTGGAAACAAAAAGGACATTCTTTGCCAACATCTGGATTTAAAACAGAAATAAAAGCATTTACAGCAATAATGCCATGCAAAATCCTCCATTGTAGATCTCCATCTCTTTTAGCTAACGTGCGCTTGTACAACGCTCTCCACTCTGGCCTGACTCTGTCATTCATCTGAAACACAGTACGCCATGGCGTGTCAACTCTTTCATGTAGCCCCTTTTGTTAAAAGATTTTACACAAGCTTTATACAATTTTTTCCCATTACTTTCATGCAGATCCATATCTGTCAACTTTTCAGTTTCTAAAACGCTCCTGTACATTCGGCCTAACTTTGGTGAAAGAAGCAGCTTCGGAAATGTGTCCCTCTCATCAGGGATAAACTCTCCTTTACAGTAACCTTGAAGCATTTTTGCTTCTTCCGTTGTAAAAGCAGATTGCAGTTTATGTAATCCTTGTGCAACAATTCGCATAGACTTAACTCCCAACAAAACAGCTAAATCTTCAACTTTTTCAAAATTTGAGCCAGTCACATTGATTAAACACCCAAGTGTTGTGATCTTAGATTTAATAAACTTTGCAGACATTGTCCCACATGCTCCTAAAATGTCCAAACGTGACCCATAAATCAGAGGTTCTTTCAACAGCCAAAACAAGGAGGAAGTAGACTCAATTCTTTCCACATGAAAAATGTCCCATACTTTAAAAAGATTCTTGTAGAACTCCGACATTCTGGATGTGTTGACTTTATTGGGATTTAACAAGAACAACGACTTGTCCAAACACAGTCCTTCAGCAGTCTTTAGAGTCGTACTGGCCACAGGTCTCCAGCTTAAGCCCTCTGGACCAGTGAGAAATCGCTGTACAAATTGTAGCCGAAAAGCTGCAGTCCTACTCTGCAAGTGTACAAGTCCTTGTCCTCCTTCTTCTTTTGGTAAATATAACACATTATGAGGTATCTAATGCATTTTTTTCCCAAAAGAAATCTACCAAAAGAGACTGAACTTTTGCAAGTATCCCTGCAGGTGGATCAATACAAGCCAGTCGATGCCATAGGGAAGAGGCCACCAAATTATTAATAATCAAAGTACCTCCTCTGTATGATAAACTTTTTACAATCCATTTCCATTTCAACAGACGACCTTTAATTTTTTCAATTATTCCCTCCCAGTTTTTTTGAACAATCGTTTCATCTCCTAAAAACACTCCTAAATATCTCAAGCCATCTTTTTTTCCAACTTACCCCATCTGGGAGTGTTGGTATCCCTCTTTCCCATTTTCCTATTAACACTGCTTCACTTTTTCCCCAATTAATTCTTGCTGAGGAAATGGTTCCAAAATCTCTCAATGTTTTTAATAATAAATCCACATCATTTTGTTTGTTAAGCATAATGACAACATCATCAGCGTATGCTGATAAGCATAAAGTGCTGTTACAGGCTTGTAAAGATACCCCTTCTCTTCTCAATTTATTTAAAAGTGGTTCTATTGCCAACGTGTACAGTATTCCTGACAGAGAACACCCCTGTCTTACCCCACGACACACTTTAAAAGGAGCGCATAAGCCACTGTTATCTTTCAGTAGACTCTCAATGTCATTGTACAGAATTTTAATATAACCTGTAAAATCAGAACTAAAACCAAATGCTTGCAAAGTTTTCCACAGATAATCGTGTTCTACACGAGCGAACGCTTTTTCCTGATCTAAGGAAATCAAACCCATATCTACACCCACTATTTTTGAAACATCAAATAAATCTCTTAAATGGATATTATCAAAAATTGATCTTCTAGGTACACAATATGACTGACCAGAGTGGATTACCTCCTCCAAAACTCTTCCTAGTCTAGTAGCTAAAACTTTTGAGAGCAATTTATAGTCATAGCACAACAAGGATACAGGTCGCCAGTTTTTTATGTCTCTCACATCACCTTTTTTTGGCAGAAGAGTAAGGACCGCTCTTCTGCAGCTCAGCGGCAGAAGTCCTCCGACTAGACTGCTACTGAGAACCCGCCAGCAGATCCTCCCCTATCACAGGCCAAAAGGCTTTATAGAACTCCACTGGGATTCCGTCTATCCCAGGAGCCTTGCCGTTCTCCATGCTCTGGAGCGCTTCATACAGTTCTCCCAGGCTTGAGCTCGGCATTGGACTCTTCAGAGACCTTTGGTAGCCCTTCATAAAAACACTGCTCAACAACCCGATCTTCTCTGTGCTCACAACTATAAAGCTTTTCATAAAAATCGTTTGCTCTTTTCCGAATTTCAATAGGATCTGATTCAAGAGAACCGGTCTCAGAAAATAAAGAATCTATAAAACGTTTCTGACCGTTCTTTTTTTCTAGACTAAAGAAAAATTTGGACGGCACATCCATCTGGTCTATATCTTTGAAACGTGACCGAACAAGCGCCCTGTGCCTTCACTTTTTGTATGTCGGCCAAAACAGATTTCTTAAAAAAAAAAAAAAAGGGGATTCAATATGTTTTTGATTTCCACTTGACTCTGCCACTTCTTGAAATTTCAGAATTTCATCTTCTAAGACTTTTATAAATTTAATTATATATTTTGTGACATTGTGAGTATACTGTTGACATAGTTGTTTGATTTGTACTTTACCAAACTCCCACCATTTTTCTAAAGACTGAAAATCTGTTTTTTCCTTCTTAAAGTTTTCCCAAAAAAAATGTAAATGTTTCTCTAAAATGTGCATCGCTTAATAAATTTGTGTTAAAGTGCCAGTAAGCACTTCTCAGTTTGACAGAGTGTAAAGTTACTGTACATATAACAATACTATGATCTGAAAACCCAACTGGGATTATGAAACAATTTTTAAGTACTAAGTACTAAGATGATGTTTAAAAAATATAAAATCTATCTAGTCTTGCCAATGACAACCTGTTATCACGGGCATGTGCCCATGTGTATTGCTTTACATTCCGATTTATACTCCTCCAGACGTCACATAAATCATTTGTTCTAATCAACTGGATGAGTCACTTACGAGAGAGCAAATGTGGCTCTACATGATTTCTATCCATGTTACTTTCTACACAGTTGAAGTCTCTACCTAAAAATAAATGCTCCTCGCTATTACATTTGTCCAATGTTTCACAAAGAGTATGTAAAAACACCATTCTTTCAGCTGGTAGAGTTGGAGCATATACACATATAAAAACAAAAATGTGGTTCTCAACCTGGGCTCGAATCTTTAGCAATCTACCGTTCACAACCTCTTCAGTCTCGATAGTAGAGGGAGTAAAACTTCTTGCAAATAAAATAGCCACACCACCACTAAGTGAAGATTTGTGACTAAAAAAAGAAAGACCTTTAAATTCTTTCGCCCAGTCATCAGCATTTGTTTTATCGCTATGTGTTTCTTGCAAAAATAAAACATCAAGTTTTTTCTGATTCATAGTATTATTAATCTGTACACGCTTTTTCCTTTGCTCCATTCACATTTAAGGATGCAACGCAAAGTCACCCATGTGAAAGTTATAAAAAAAATAAACTTAGGCCATAGAGAAAGAAAAAGCCAAGAAGGGCCAAAAAAAATAGTCGAATTTACTGCCATTAATTATTCAACTGTTGTTGGAGTTTCTCGCAAACTTTTTTCAACCTATAAACTTCTTTTATTTGTGAAACATCCCTCAGCCATGAAAGCCCCTCATATTTTCCACAAAACGCTTTATGTCTGGAAAATAATCAACAACCTGTACACCCCTCAAATTTTTTTGACATTTTAAGAACTTCTTGATTTCGTTAGCATCATTTTGAACCAGACTAGATCCAAATATGGAAGAGTGCTCAAGATTCAGCAGAGAGAAACATCAAAAGCGGTGTCCTCACACCATGTCCACCAAACACCCTGCAAGGGAAGCAGGGCTCTGATAACACATCAGAGCATGTACACTTGCCACCCATCCCTGATAGGGTTAAATGTGACCCTGCTTGCAGTGTTGCCAACTATTTTCAATGGAAAGTAGCTAAAGCCTGCTCGAAAAGTAGCTAAATGTCGCCAGATGACGTCATGCGTCATTAGCATATTAATGACGTCATCGCGTTGTATTTGCATTCTGCCTAATTTGTCGGTACTGTAGCCTACTTCAGTTTATAATAACGGTTATCTCCCTAAACCGTGCTCA
Source organism: Lepomis macrochirus (assembly GCA_024633595.2). Classification (NCBI taxonomy): domain Eukaryota; kingdom Metazoa; phylum Chordata; class Actinopteri; order Centrarchiformes; family Centrarchidae; genus Lepomis; species Lepomis macrochirus. Next base: position 12,399,428 of record JALXJV020000010.1, read on the forward strand.
TACTGATCAGTAGTGAATATAAGCCGCATGCCAAGAAAAAAGCGGTCAAATTAAATGTTTTGAATTAAAACAAAGGAGAAGACAGCTGCTATGTGATCACTGATTGGTTCCTTCTAACACAGCGTGCACATGCGCAGCTCATTCATGTCTATGTTCGCTGGCGTGCAGTCAACGGAATGTGCTGCTCCTCTCAGCCGCTCACTGACTGAACAGACGCAGCGGGAAGTAAGACCTCACACTAGCAGTACTGGCGTATATTTGGAATTTTGAAAGTTGCTAAGGTTTGTCCAAAAAGTCGCTAGATTTGTCGCTAGTCGCTTTTTTGAAAAAATGTCGCTAAAGGGGTCTGAAAAGTCGCTAAAAATAGCGACAAAGTCGCTAAGTTGGCAACACTGCCTGCTTGTAAAAATGTAATTACTGCAGGGTTGGACTACAATGTCCGGCTATGGACAAATACAGGCTGCTGTGTAGGCCTCTTTGGGAGAGACCAATGGGATGCTACACAACTCAGCCCTGAGAAGACTGCTGACCAGCAGGAGCCAGGAAGACCAGCCACCGCAAAGACAAGAAACTCTGAAATACCATTCCCTGAGTCTCCAAGGTCTTTATCACCCACATCTCCGCTACCAAACTTTGACGGCCTACACCAAGAAATTAAACTGTTAACTGAAAGACCAACTTTTGATCTGCAGGGAGGAAACTTGACTGATGATGATTGTCAGAATGTATCAAGAGGTTCAAAGTTAACCTACCTTATTAAACTAAGACAAAGTTGTCAGTTATGTTAATCTAGCTTTTTTAAAAATATATAGGCATTTTCTTATTAGATCACATCTGGAAAAAACTGTCATCATGTATGTGTATATGCCCATGCATCAATGCAGTTCAGAGAAACCTCTCGTCAGAGCACTGACAGTTAAGAAGACAGTAAGAGGACACACTGCACCTTGTCCACCAAAAAATTTAATACATAATGCTTCAATTATTAATTGATTAATCGGTGCACTTCCCATCAGCTGTTAAAGGTGGTTAGAAAGTGAATACTACAACAGTAATTACCAGCACATTGTAATGTGTTTTGGGGGTTCAGCAACCCGACAACAGAATGATTAGTTGGATGATTCATGATAGCTGTAGCTCGGCTACATCTGTTCTGGCTCAGTACCCACTTACTGCAGGAATGCTTCACTTCTTGTGTGAAGCTGCAGAGCTGAAGCAGCAGCTAACAGGGCAACCACAGGGCCTGGAATGTTGGCTGGGCCACATCCGAGGTTCCTGGACCGACTTTCTGCTGCTCAAGTACAAGCCAAGTTTAGACCGAACAATGCAGAGGATCTTACTTCTTACTGATGGAAGTAATTTGTCACTGTGTGTGAGAGATTCATTGTTTCGTTGATTCACTGTTTTTAAGAATTTTTTGTTTTGACACCACCCACCAAGGGGCCACTGCAGTGCAGTCATAGCTCTGCGTTTCATTTCACACATAGCCCACATTAGGGGGCTGTTGTACTGCAACAACGCATCTAGTTCAACAGGAATTCTGGAGAATTAAACTACGATACATGATCACCAGTAGAGCAACGAAGGTCTTGCTGACAAACCGGTAAACATTCCAACTGTTAGAACTGTACGCAGTGGCTTGTCAACAAATGGTCCTGGTCACGACCCAATTAGACAAAACAGCCCCTTCACTCGTAGTTTCAAAAGTAAATAGTCATAAGAATGACAATTACCGGTATAAAAAACATTATTTTATAACCAGAAACATTTAAGAACACATAAATTATAAAGTATCTTTTGTGTTTCATGCATTTAGGAGCTTTAAATAAATTTAAACAAAACCAACATCGCAAAGCATTATGGGAAATCTGAAGGACGGCCTTCAAAGCTTCATTCGCATTTCTCCTGTGTAGTGATGTCGCTGAGCAATGGGGACTCCCACACACAGGCATGATGGGGATCACCCGGGATTCCCCCGTTTGAAAAGTATATAAAACAAACGCATTCCATCTGTGTTTAAACATGTATTTAAGTTACACAAACAGTCCACTCACTGAAAAACGATGGCGACGAGTTAAAAGAAATAGCCCATGGCGACGTGTTGAAAGAAATAGCCCGTGACTTGTTGTAAACGACAATGAAATAGGTTGGTGATATTTTTTACCTCATTTTAAACTCTTGGTAACGCTAATGATTTGGATGTTGTTATTTTTTCGCTCTTTTCTGTGGTTCTTACAACACGTGCATTAACCTGTTTCAGTGACAGATGAGAGAAGAAGCATTTATTTTAGACCTAAAGCTAAAACATTCTCAGTAACAACATGTTTCAAATCCGCGAGTGATTATTTTTGGTTCTTGATTTAAACTGATTATGCGAGAGAACAACATAACATGAGGTTCTCACAAGATGTTTACAAATGCGTGTATGATTATTTTTGTTCTTCTGTAACTCTCGGGATGACGGCTGTTGTAACCCGTTTCATTGACAGAGAGAAGAGTAACACTTATTTTAGTCGTATAGTTATGTGACCTGTGAAGAAACTGCTATGCGATTCCCTATAGTGTAACTGGGAAAGGTAGGCCTGTGTGTGGCACAAAAAATTAAACTAATAAAAAAATCAAATTAAAAATAATCAAATTAATAACGAAATAAAAATTAAATTAATTTTGAAAAAATGTGGGTCATGCTGCGATTCGTTTGAAATGAATATAAACCAAACGCATTCCATCTGTGTTTAAACATGTATTTAATTTGTAATATTATTTTAAATAATTTATTTATACCACAACTACCTTTATTTTTTAAATACAGCAGGAAAGTGTCAGACACTCAGTGTGTGAAGTAAAATAAAACTGGTTAGAGCAGCTGACAGTTTAAAAAAATCTCCGATGACTGGCAGAGAGATTTTTGATTTTTTCAATCATCTTTATTTATCAAAAAGATTCCTCACATAAACAATATGTAAGTTATTACTTTTTTTTTAATAAAAAAAAATGCAAAATGCAGTTCATTATCAATGACAGAACACAACATTTTGTAAAAACGAAAATCAATTACAAGCCTTGATTTGATCATAGCTGCAAACACCCTTTCAGCATTATAATTGCTTTGTTTTTCAATCTTATCTCTTCTACTAATATAGATGGCCATTTTGGCTTTACCCAAAATAAAATTCAACAACTGACACTCATTCCTTCACTTTTGAACATATTTAAAGCCCAAAATAAAAGTCTGCACAGAAAACTTCTCATCGAAACAATTAAAAAGATTCTGCAAACCATCAAATAAAGGCTTAAGCCTTGAACAATACAAAAATGTGTGAAAAACAGTCTCTCTCTGGAAACAAAAAGGACATTCTTTGCCAACATCTGGATTTAAAACAGAAATAAAAGCATTTACAGCAATAATGCCATGCAAAATCCTCCATTGTAGATCTCCATCTCTTTTAGCTAACGGCGGCTTGTACAACGCTCTCCACTCTGGCCTGACTCTGTCATTCATCTGAAACACAGTACGCCATGGCGTGTCAACTCTTTCATGTAGCCCCTTTTTGTTAAAAGATTTTACACAAGCTTTATACAATTTTTTCCCATTACTTTCATGCAGATCCATATCTGTCAACTTTTCAGTTTCTAAAAACGCTCCTGTACATTCGCCTAACTTTGGTGAAAGAAGCAGCTTCGGAAATGTGTCCCTCTCATCAGGGATAAACTCTCCTTTACAGTAACCTTGAAGCATTTTTGCTTCTTCCGTTGTAAAAGCAGATTGCAGTTTATGTAATCCTTGTGCAACAATTCGCATAGACTTAACTCCCAACAAAACAGCTAAATCTTCAACTTTTTCAAATTTTTTCAAAATTTGAGCCAGTCACATTGATTAAACACCCAAGTGTTGTGATCTTAGATTTAATAAACTTTGCAGACATTGTCCCACATGCTCCTAAAATGTCCAAACGTGACCCATAAATCAGAGGTTCTTTCAACAGCCAAAACAAGGAGGAAGTAGACTCAATTCTTTCCACATGAAAAATGTCCCATACTTTAAAAAGATTCTTGTAGAACTCCGACATTCTGGATGTGTTGACTTTATTGGGATTTAACAAGAACAACGACTTGTCCAAACACAGTCCTTCAGCAGTCTTTAGAGTCGTACTGGCCACAGGTCTCCAGCTTAAGCCCTCTGGACCAGTGAGAAATCGCTGTACAAATTGTAGCCGAAAAGCTGCAGTCCTACTCTGCAAGTGTACAAGTCCTTGTCCTCCTTCTTCTTTTGGTAAATATAACACATTATGAGGTATCTAATGCATTTTTTTCCCAAAAGAAATCTACCAAAAGAGACTGAACTTTTGCAAGTATCCCTGCAGGTGGATCAATACAAGCCAGTCGATGCCATAGGGAAGAGGCCACCAAATTATTAATAATCAAAGTACCTCCTCTGTATGATAAACTTTTTACAATCCATTTCCATTTCAACAGACGACCTTTAATTTTTTCAATTATTCCCTCCCAGTTTTTTTGAACAATCGTTTCATCTCCTAAAAACACTCCTAAATATCTCAAGCCATCTTTTTTCCAACTTACCCCATCTGGGAGTGTTGGTATCCCTCTTTCCCATTTTCCTATTAACACTGCTTCACTTTTTTCCCCAATTAATTCTTGCTGAGGAAATGGTTCCAAAATCTCTCAATGTTTTTAATAATAAATCCACATCATTTTGTTTGTTAAGCATAATGACAACATCATCAGCGTATGCTGATAAGCATAAAGTGCTGTTACAGGCTTGTAAAGATACCCCCTTCTCTTCTCAATTTATTTAAAAGTGGTTCTATTGCCAACGTGTACAGTATTCCTGACAGAGAACACCCCTGTCTTACCCCACGACACACTTTAAAAGGAGCGCATAAGCCACTGTTATCTTTCAGTAGACTCTCAATGTCATTGTACAGAATTTTAATATAACCTGTAAAATCAGAACTAAAACCAAATGCTTGCAAAGTTTTCCACAGATAATCGTGTTCTACACGAGCGAACGCTTTTTCCTGATCTAAGGAAATCAAACCCATATCTACACCCACTATTTTTGAAACATCAAATAAATCTCTTAAATGGATATTATCAAAAATTGATCTTCTAGGTACACAATATGACTGACCAGAGTGGATTACCTCCTCCAAAACTCTTCCTAGTCTAGTAGCTAAAACTTTTGAGAGCAATTTATAGTCATAGCACAACAAGGATACAGGTCGCCAGTTTTTTATGTCTCTCACATCACCTTTTTTTGGCAGAAGAGTAAGGACCGCTCTTCTGCAGCTCAGCGGCAGAAGTCCTCCGACTAGACTGCTACTGAGAACCCGCCAGCAGATCCTCCCCTATCACAGGCCAAAAGGCTTTATAGAACTCCACTGGGATTCCGTCTATCCCAGGAGCCTTGCCGTTCTCCATGCTCTGGAGCGCTTCATACAGTTCTCCCAGGCTTGAGCTCGGCATTGGACTCTTCAGAGACCTTTGGTAGCCCTTCATAAAAACACTGCTCAACAACCCGATCTTCTCTGTGCTCACAACTATAAAGCTTTTCATAAAAATCGTTTGCTCTTTTCCGAATTTCAATAGGATCTGATTCAAGAGAACCGGTCTCAGAAAATAAAGAATCTATAAAACGTTTCTGACCGTTCTTTTTTTCTAGACTAAAGAAAAATTTGGACGGCACATCCATCTGGTCTATATCTTTGAAACGTGACCGAACAAGCGCCCCCCCTGTGCCTTCACTTTTTGTATGTCGGCCAAAACAGATTTCTTAAAAAAAAAAAAAAAAGGGGATTCAATATGTTTTTGATTTCCACTTGACTCTGCCACTTCTTGAAATTTCAGAATTTCATCTTCTAAGACTTTTATAAATTTAATTATATATTTTGTGACATTGTGAGTATACTGTTGACATAGTTGTTTGATTTGTACTTTACCAAACTCCCACCATTTTTCTAAAGACTGAAAATCTGTTTTTTCCTTCTTAAAGTTTTCCCAAAAAAAATGTAAATGTTTCTCTAAAATGTGCATCGCTTAATAAATTTGTGTTAAAGTGCCAGTAAGCACTTCTCAGTTTGACAGAGTGTAAAGTTACTGTACATATAACAATACTATGATCTGAAAACCCAACTGGGATTATGAAACAATTTTAAGTACTAAGTACTAAGATGATGTTTAAAAATATAAAATCTATCTAGTCTTGCCAATGACAACCTGTTATCACGGGCATGTGCCCATGTGTATTGCTTTACATTCGATTTATACTCCTCCAGACGCCACATAAATCATTTGTTCTAATCAACTGGATGAGTCACTTACGAGAGAGCAAATGTGGCTCTACATGATTTCTATCCATGTTACTTTCTACACAGTTGAAGTCTCTACCTAAAAAATAAATGCTCCTCGCTATTACATTTGTCCAATGTTTCACAAAGAGTATGTAAAAACACCATTCTTTCAGCTGGTAGAGTTGGAGCATATACACATATAAAAACAAAAATGTGGTTCTCAACCTGGGCTCGAATCTTTAGCAATCTACCGTTCACAACCTCTTCAGTCTCGATAGTAGAGGGAGTAAAACTTCTTGCAAATAAAATAGCCACACCACCACTAAGTGAAGATTTGTGACTAAAAAAAGAAAGACCTTTAAATTCTTTCGCCCAGTCATCAGCATTTGTTTTATCGCTATGTGTTTCTTGCAAAAATAAAACATCAAGTTTTTTCTGATTCATAGTATTATTAATCTGTACACGCTTTTTCCTTTGCTCCATTCACATTTAAGGATGCAACGCGAAAGTCACCCATGTGAAAGTTATAAAAAAAATAAACTTAGGCCATAGAGAAAGAAAAAGCCAAGAAGGGCCAAAAAAAATAGTCGAATTTACTGCCATTAATTATTCAACTGTTGTTGGAGTTTCTCGCAAACTTTTTCAACCTATAAACTTCTTTATTTGTGAAACATCCCTCAGCCATGAAAGCCCTCATATTTTCCACAAAACGCTTTATGTCTGGAAAATAATCAACAACCTGTACACCCCTCAAATTTTTTGACATTTTTAAGAACTTCTTGATTTCGTTAGCATCATTTGAACCAGACTAGATCCAAATATGGAAGAGTGCTCAAGATTCAGCAGAGAGAAACATCAAAAAGCGGTGTCCTCACACCATGTCCACCAAACACCCTGCAAGGGAAGCAGGGCTCTGATAACACATCAGAGCATGTACACTTGCCACCCATCCCTGATAGGGTTAAATGTGACCCTGCTTGTAAAAATGTAATTACTGCAGGGTTGGACTACAATGTCCGGCTATGGACAAATACAGGCTGCTGTGTAGGCCTCTTTGGGAGAGACCAATGGGATGCTACACAACTCAGCCCTGAGAAGACTGCTGACCAGCAGGAGCCAGGAAGACCAGCCACCGCAAAGACAAGAAACTCTGAAATACCATTCCCTGAGTCTCCAAGGTCTTTATCACCCACATCTCCGCTACCAAACTTTGACGGCCTACACCAAGAAATTAAACTGTTAACTGAAAGACCAACTTTTGATCTGCAGGGAGGAAACTTGACTGATGATGATTGTCAGAATGTATCAAGAGGTTCAAAGTTAACCTACCTTATTAAACTAAGACAAAGTTGTCAGTTATGTTAATCTAGCTTTTTTAAAAATATATAGGCATTTTCTTATTAGATCACATCTGGAAAAAAAACTGTCATCATGTATGTGTATATGCCCATGCATCAATGCAGTTCAGAGAAACCTCTCGTCAGAGCACTGACAGTTAAGAAGACAGTAAGAGGACACACTGCACCTTGTCCACCAAAAATTTAATACATAATGCTTCAATTATTAATTGATTAATCGGTGCACTTCCCATCAGCTGTTAAAGGTGGTTAGAAAGTGAATACTACAACAGTAATTACCAGCACATTGTAATGTGTTTTGGGGGGTTCAGCAACCCGACAACAGAATGATTAGTTGGATGATTCATGATAGCTGTAGCTCGGCTACATCTGTTCTGGCTCAGTACCCACTTACTGCAGGAATGCTTCACTTCTTGTGTGAAGCTGCAGAGCTGAAGCAGCAGCTAACAGGGCAACCACAGGGCCTGGAATGTTGGCTGGGCCACATCCGAGGTTCCTGGACCGACTTTCTGCTGCTCAAGTACAAGCCAAGTTTAGACCGAACAATGCAGAGGATCTTACTTCTTACTGATGGAAGTAATTTGTCACTGTGTGTGAGAGATTCATTGTTTCGTTGTTTCACTGTTTTTAAGAATTTTTTGTTTTGACACCACCCACCAAGGGGCCACTGCAGTGCAGTCATAGCTCTGCGTTTCATTTCACACATAGCCCACATTAGGGGGCTGTTGTACTGCAACAACGCATCTAGTTCAACAGGAATTCTGGAGAATTAAACTACGATACATGATCACCAGTAGAGCAACGAAGGTCTTGCTGACAAACCGGTAAACATTCCAACTGTTAGAACTGTACGCAGTGGCTTGTCAACAAATGGTCCTGGTCGCGACCCAATTAGACAAAACAGCCCCTTCACTCGTAGTTTCAAAAGTAAATAGTCATAAGAATGACAATTACCGGTATAAAAAACATTATTTTATAACCAGAAACATTTAAGAACACATAAATTATAAAGTATCTTTTGTGTTTCATGTATTTAGGAGCTTTAAATAAATTTAAACAAAACCAACATCGCAAAGCATTATGGGAAATCTGAAGGACGGCCTTCAAAGCTTCATTCGCATTTCTCCTGTGTAGTGATGTCGCTGAGCAATGGGGACTCCCACACACAGGCATGATGGGGATCACCCGGGATTCCCCCGTTTGAAAAGTATATAAAACAAACGCATTCCATCTGTGTTTAAACATGTATTTAAGTTACACAAACAGTCCACTCACTGAAAAACGATGGCGACGAGTTAAAAGAAATAGCCCATGGCGACGTGTTGAAAGAAATAGCCCGTGACTTGTTGTAAACGACAATGAAATAGGTTGGTGATATTTTTTACCTCATTTTAAACTCTTGGTAACGCAATGATTTGGATGTTGTTATTTTTCGTTCTTTTCTGTGGTTCTTACAACACGTGCATTAACCTGTTTCAGTGACAGATGAGAGAAGAAGCATTTATTTTAGACCTAAAGCTAAAACATTCTCAGTAACAACATGTTTCAAATCCGCGAGTGATTATTTTTGGTTCTTGATTTAAACTGATTATGCGAGAGAACAACATAACATGAGGTTCTCACAAGATGTTTACAAATGCGTGTATGATTATTTTTGTTCTTCTGTAACTCTCGGGATGACGGCTGTTGTAACCCGTTTCATTGACAGAGAGAAGAGTAACACTTATTTTAGTCGTATAGTTATGTGACCTGTGAAGAAACTGCTATGCGATTCCCTATAGTGTAACTGGGAAAGGTAGGCCTGTGTGTGGCACAAAAAATTAAACTAATAAAAAAATCAAATTAAAAATAATCAAATTAATAACGAAATAAAAATTAAATTAATTTTGAAAAAATGTGGGTCATGCTGCGATTCGTTTGAAATGAATATAAACCAAACGCATTCCATCTGTGTTTAAACATGTATTTAATTTGTAATATTATTTTAAATAATTTATTTATACCACAACTACCTTTATTTTTTAAATACAGCAGGAAAGTGTCAGACACTCAGTGTGTGAAGTAAAATAAAACTGGTTAGAGCAGCTGACAGTTTAAAAAAATCTCCGATGACTGGCAGAGAGATTTTTGATTTTTTCAATCATCTTTATTTATCAAAAGATTCCTCACATAAACAATATAAGTTATTACTTTTTTTTAATAAAAAAAATGCAAAATGCAGTTCATTATCAATGACAGAACACAACATTTTGTAAAAACGAAAATCAATTACAAGCCTTGATTTGATCATAGCTGCAAACACCCTTTCAGCATTATAATTGCTTTGTTTTTCAATCTTATCTCTTCTACTAATATAGATGGCCATTTTGGCTTTACCCAAAATAAAATTCAACAACTGACACTCATTCCTTCACTTTTGAACATATTTAAAGCCCAAAATAAAAGTCTGCACAGAAAACTTCTCATCGAAACAATTAAAAAGATTCTGCAAACCATCAAATAAAGGCTTAAGCCTTGAACAATACAAAAATGTGTGAAAACAGTCTCTCTCTGGAAACAAAAGGACATTCTTTGCCAACATCTGGATTTAAAACAGAAATAAAAGCATTTACAGCAATAATGCCATGCAAAATCCTCCATTGTAGATCTCCATCTCTTTTAGCTAACGGCGGCTTGTACAACGCTCTCCACTCTGGCCTGACTCTGTCATTCATCTGAAACACAGTACGCCATGGCGTGTCAACTCTTTCATGTAGCCCCTTTTTGTTAAAAGATTTTACACAAGCTTTATACAATTTTTTCCCATTACTTTCATGCAGATCCATATCTGTCAACTTTTCAGTTTCTAAAACGCCTCCTGTACATTCAGCCTAACTTTGGTGAAAGAAGCAGCTTCGAAATGTGTCCCTCTCATCAGGGATAAACTCTCCTTTACAGTAACCTTGAAGCATTTTGCTTCTTCCGTTGTAAAGCAGATTGCAGTTTATGTAATCCTTGTGCAACAATTCAGCATAGACTTAACTCCCAACAAAACAGCTAAATCTTCAACTTTTTTCAAAATTTGAGCCAGTCACATTGATTAAACACCCAAGTGTTGTGATCTTAGATTTAATAAACTTTGCAGACATTGTCCCACATGCTCCTAAAATGTCCAAACGTGGACCCATAAATCAGAGGTTCTTTCAACAGCCAAAACAAGGAGGAAGTAGACTCAATTCTTTCCGACATGAAAAATGTCCCATACTTTAAAAAGATTCTTGTAGAACTCCGGCATTCTGGATGTGTTGACTTTATTGGGATTTAACAAGAACAACGACTTGTCCAAACACAGTCCTTCAGCAGTCTTTAGAGTCGCTACTGGCCACAGGTCTCCGGCTTAAGCCCTCTGGACCAGTGAGAAATCGCTGTACAAATTGTAGTCTAAAAGCTGCAGTCCTACTCTGCAAGTGTACAAGTCCTTGTCCTCCTTCTTCTTTTGGTAAATATAACACATTATGAGGTATCTAATGCATTTTTTCCCAAAAGAAATCTACCAAAAGAGACTGAACTTTTGCAAGTATCCCTGCAGGTGGATCAATACAAGCCAGTCGATGCCATAGGGAAGAGGCCACCAAATTATTAATAATCAAAGTACCTCCTCTGTATGATAAACTTTTTTACAATCCATTTCCATTTCAACAGACGACCTTTAATTTTTTTCAATTATTCCCTCCCAGTTTTTTTTGAACAATCGCTTTCATCTCCTAAAAACACTCCTAAATATCTCAAGCCATCTTTTTTTCCAACTTACCCCATCTGGGAGTGTTGGTATCCCTCTTCCCATTTTCCTATTAACACTGCTTCACTTTTTCCCCAATTAATTCTTGCTGAGGAAATGGTTCCAAAATCTCTCAATGTTTTTAATAATAAATCCACATCATTTTGTTTGTTAAGCATAATGACAACATCATCAGCGTATGCTGATAAGCATAAAGTGCTGTTACAGGCTTGTAAAGATACCCCTTCTCTTCTCAATTTATTTAAAAGTGGTTCTATTGCCAACGTGTACAGTATTCCTGACAGAGAACACCCTGTCTTACCCCACGACACACTTTAAAAGGAGCGCATAAGCCACTGTTATCTTTCAGTAGACTCTCAATGTCATTGTACAGAATTTTAATATAACCTGTAAAATCAGAACTAAAACCAAATGCTTGCAAAGTTTTCCAGTCTTCCACAGCGTTCTACACGATCGAACGCTTTTTCCTGATCTAAGGAAATCAAACCCATATCTACACCCACTATTTTTTGAAACATCAAATAAATCTCTTAAATGGATATTATCAAAAATTGATCTTCTAGGTACACAATATGACTGACCAGAGTGGATTACCTCCTCCAAAACTCTTCCTAGTCTAGTAGCTAAAACTTTTGAGAGCAATTTATAGTCATAGCACAACAAGGATACAGGTCAGCCAGTTTTTTATGTCTCTCACATCACCTTTTTTTTGGCAGAAGAGTAAGGACCGCTCTTCTGCAGCTCAGCGACAGAAGTCCTCCGACTAGACTGCTACTGAGAACCCGCCAGCAGATCCTCCCCTATCACAGGCCAAAGGCTTTATAGAACTCCACTGGGATTCCGTCTATCCCAGGAGCCTTGCCGTTCTCCATGCTCTGGAGCGCTTCATACAGTTCTCCCAGGCTTATAGCTCTCTTGAGCTCGGCATTGGACTCTTCAGAGACCTTTGGTAGCCCTTCATAAAAACACTGCTCAACAACCCGATCTTCTCTGTGCTCACAACTATAAAGCTTTTCATAAAAATCGTTTGCTCTTTTCCGAATTTCAATAGGATCTGATTCAAGAGAACCGGTCTCAGAAAATAAAGAATGTATAAAACGTTTCTGACCGTTCTTTTTTTCTAGACTAAAGAAAAATTTGGACGGCACATCCATCTGGTCTATATCTTTGAAACGTGACCGAACAAGCGCCCCCCCTGTGCCTTCACTTTTTGTATGTCGGCCAAAACAGATTTCTTAAAAAAAAAAAAAAGGGGATTCAATATGTTTTGATTTCCACTTGACTCTGCCACTTCTTGAAATTTCAGAATTTCATCTTCTAAGACTTTTATAAATTTAATTATATATTTTGTGACATTGTGAGTATACTGTTGACATAGTTGTTTGATTTGTACTTTACCAAACTCCCACCATTTTTCTAAAGACTGAAAATCTGTTTTTCCTTCTTAAAGTTTTCCCAAAAAAAAATGTAAATGTTTCTCTAAAATGTGCATCGCTTAATAAATTTGTGTTAAAGTGCCAGTAAGCACTTCTCAGTTTGACAGAGTGTAAAGTTACTGTACATATAACAATACTATGATCTGAAAACCCAACTGGGATTATGAAACAATTTTTAAGTACTAAGTACTAAGATGATGTTTAAAAATATAAAATCTATCTAGTCTTGCCAATGACAACCTGTTATCACGGGCATGTGCCCATGTGTATTGCTTTACATTCCGATTTATACTCCTCCAGACGTCACATAAATCATTTGTTCTAATCAACTGGATGAGTCACTTACGAGAGAGCAAATGTGGCTCTACATGATTTCTATCCATGTTACTTTCTACACAGTTGAAGTCTCTACCTAAAAATAAATGCTCCTCGCTATTACATTTGTCCAATGTTTCACAAAGAGTATGTAAAAACACCATTCTTTCAGCTGGTAGAGTTGGAGCATATACACATATAAAACAAAAATGTGGTTCTCAACCTGGGCTCGAATCTTTAGCAATCTACCGTTCACAACCTCTTCAGTCTCGATAGTAGAGGGAGTAAAACTTCTTGCAAATAAAATAGCCACACCACCACTAAGTGAAGATTTGTGACTAAAAAAAGAAAGACCTTTAAATTCTTTCGCCCAGTCATCAGCATTTGTTTTATCGCTATGTGTTTCTTGCAAAAATAAAACATCAAGTTTTTTCTGATTCATAGTATTATTAATCTGTACACGCTTTTTCCTTTGCTCCATTCACATTTAAGGATGCAACGCGAAAGTCACCCATGTGAAAGTTATAAAAAAAATAAACTTAGGCCATAGAGAAAGAAAAAGCCAAGAAGGGCCAAAAAAAATAGTCGAATTTACTGCCATTAATTATTCAACTGTTGTTGGAGTTTCTCGCAAACTTTTTCAACCTATAAACTTCTTTATTTGTGAAACATCCCTCAGCCATGAAAGCCCTCATATTTTCCACAAAACGCTTTATGTCTGGAAAATAATCAACAACCTGTACACCCCTCAAATTTTTTGACATTTTTAAGAACTTCTTGATTTCGTTAGCATCATTTGAACCAGACTAGATCCAAATATGGAAGAGTGCTCAAGATTCAGCAGAGAGAAACATCAAAAAGCGGTGTCCTCACACCATGTCCACCAAACACCCTGCAAGGGAAGCAGGGCTCTGATAACACATCAGAGCATGTACACTTGCCACCCATCCCTGATAGGGTTAAATGTGACCCTGCTTGTAAAAATGTAATTACTGCAGGGTTGGACTACAATGTCCGGCTATGGACAAATACAGGCTGCTGTGTAGGCCTCTTTGGGAGAGACCAATGGGATGCTACACAACTCAGCCCTGAGAAGACTGCTGACCAGCAGGAGCCAGGAAGACCAGCCACCGCAAAGACAAGAAACTCTGAAATACCATTCCCTGAGTCTCCAAGGTCTTTATCACCCACATCTCCGCTACCAAACTTTGACGGCCTACACCAAGAAATTAAACTGTTAACTGAAAGACCAACTTTTGATCTGCAGGGAGGAAACTTGACTGATGATGATTGTCAGAATGTATCAAGAGGTTCAAAGTTAACCTACCTTATTAAACTAAGACAAAGTTGTCAGTTATGTTAATCTAGCTTTTTTAAAAAATATATAGGCATTTTCTTATTAGATCACATCTGGAAAAAAACTGTCATCATGTATGTGTATATGCCCATGCATCAATGCAGTTCAGAGAAACCTCTCGTCAGAGCACTGACAGTTAAGAAGACAGTAAGAGGACACACTGCACCTTGTCCACCAAAATTTAATACATAATGCTTCAATTATTAATTGATTAATCGGTGCACTTCCCATCAGCTGTTAAAGGTGGTTAGAAAGTGAATACTACAACAGTAATTACCAGCACATTGTAATGTGTTTTGGGGGTTCAGCAACCCGACAACAGAATGATCAGTTGGATGATTCATGATAGCTGTAGCTCGGCTACATCTGTTCTGGCTCAGTACCCACTTACTGCAGGAATGCTTCACTTCTTGTGTGAAGCTGCAGAGCGAAGCAGCAGCTAACAGGGCAACCACAGGGCCTGGAATGTTGGCTGGGCCACATCCGAGGTTCCTGGACCGACTTTCTGCTGCTCAAGTACAAGCCAAGTTTAGACCGAACAATGCAGAGGATCTTACTTCTTACTGATGGAAGTAATTTGTCACTGTGTGTGAGAGATTCATTGTTTCGTTGATTCACTGTTTTTAAGAATTTATTGTTTTGACACCACCCACCAAGGGGCCACTGCAGTGCAGTCATAGCTCTGCGTTTCATTTCACACATAGCCCACATTAGGGGGCTGTTGTACTGCAACAACGCATCTAGCTCAACAGGAATTCTGGAGAATTAAACTACGATACATGATCACCAGTAGAGCAACGAAGGTCTTGCTGACAAACCGGTAAACATTCCAACTGTTAGAACTGATGCGCGGTGGCTTGTCAACAAATGGTCCTGGTCGCGACCCAATTAGACAAAACAGCCCCTTCACTGTCGTAGTTTCAAAAGTAAATAGTCATAAGAATGACAATTACCGGTATAAAAAACATTATTTTATAACCAGAAACATTTAAGAACACATAAATTATAAAGTATCTTTTGTGTTTCATGCATTTAGAGCTTTAAATAAATTTAAACAAAACCAACATCGCAAAGCATTATGGGAAATCTGAAGGGCTGACCTTCAAAGCTTCATTCGCATTTCTCCTGTGTAGTGATGATCAGCTGAGCAATGGGGACTCCCACACACAGGCATGATGGGGATCACCGGGATTCCCCGTTTGAAAAGTATATAAAACAAACGCATTCCATCTGTGTTTAAACATGTATTTAAGTTACACAAACAGTCCACTCACTGAAAAGCGATGGCTGACGAAGTTAAAAGAAATAGCCCATGGCGGCGTGTTGAAAGAAATAGCCCGTGACTTGTTGTAAGCGACAATGAAATAGGTTGGTGATATTTTTTACCTCATTTTAAACTCTTGGTAACGCAATGATTTGGATGTTGTTATTTTTTCGTTCTTTTCTGTGGTTCTTACAACACGTGCATTAACCTGTTTCAGTGACAGATGAGAGAAGAAGCATTTATTTTAGACCTAAAGCTAAAACATTCTCAGTAACAACATGTTTCAAATCATGAGTGATTATTTTTGGTTCTTGATTTAAACTGATTATGCGAGAGAACAACATAACATGAGGTTCTCACAAGATGTTTACAAATCGTGTATGATTATTTTGTTCTTCTGTAACTCGGGATGAAAGACCAACTTTTGATCTGCAGGGAGGAAACTTGACTGATGATGATTGTCAGAATGTATCAAGAGGTTCAAAGTTAACCTACCTTATTAAACTAAGACAAAGTTGTCAGTTATGTTAATCTAGCTTTTTTAAAAATATATAGGCATTTTCTTATTAGATCACATCTGGAAAAAAAACTGTCATCATGTATGTGTATATGCCCATGCATCAATGCAGTTCAGAGAAACCTCTCGTCAGAGCACTGACAGTTAAGAAGACAGTAAGAGGACACACTGCACCTTGTCCACCAAAAATTTAATACAAATGCGTGTATGATTATTTTTGTTCTTCTGTAACTCTCGGGATGACGGCTGTTGTAACCCGTTTCATTGACAGAGAGAAGAGTAACACTTATTTTAGTCGTATAGTTATGTGACCTGTGAAGAAACTGCTATGCGATTCCCTATAGTGTAACTGGGAAAGGTAGGCCTGTGTGTGGCACAAAAAATTAAACTAATAAAAAAATCAAATTAAAAATAATCAAATTAATAACGAAATAAAAATTAAATTAATTTTAAAAAAATGTGGGTCATGCTGCGATTCGTTTGAAATGAATATAAACCAAACGCATTCCATCTGTGTTTAAACATGTATTTAATTTGTAATATTATTTTAAATAATTTATTTATACCACAAGTACCTTTATTTTTTAAATACAGCAGGAAAGTGTCAAACACTCAGTGTGTGAAGTAAAATAAAACTGGTTAGAGCAGCTGACAGTTTAAAAAAATCTCCGATGACTGGCAGAGAGATTTTTGATTTTTTCAATCATCTTTATTTATCAAAAAGATTCCTCACATAAAACAATATGTAAGTTATTACTTTTTTTTTAATAAAAAAAAAATGCAAAATGCAGTTCATTATCAATGACAGAACACAACACTCTTCTGTGACACCATATTCCTTCAAACACATTTAGGGAATCCATAGCTTTGTAAAAACGAAAATCAATTACAAGCCTTGATTTGATCATAGCTGCAAACACCCTTTCAACATTATAATTGCTTTGTTTTTCAATCTTATCTCTTCTACTAATATAGATGGCCATTTTGGCTTTACCCAAAATAAAATTCAACAACTGACACTCATTCCTTCACTTTTGAACATATTTAAAGCCCAAAATAAAAGTCTGCACAGAAAACTTCTCATCAAAACAATTAAAAAGATTCTGCAAACCATCAAATAAAGGCTTAAGCATTGAACAATACAAAAATGTGTGAAAAACAGTCTCTCTCTGGAAACAAAAAGGACATTCTTTGCCAACATCTGGATTTAAAACAGAAATAAAAGCATTTACAGCAATAATGCCATGCAAAATCCTCCATTGTAGATCTCCATCTCTTTTAGCTAACGGCGGCTTGTACAACGCTCTCCACTCTGGCCTGGCTCTGTCATTCATCTGAAACACAGTACGTCATGGCGTGTCAACTCTTTCATGTAGCCCCTTTTTGTTAAAAGATTTTACACAAGCTTTATACAATTTTTTCCCATTACTTTCATGCAGATCCATATCTGTCAACTTTTCAGTTTCTAAAAACGCTCCTGTACATTCGCCTAACTTTGGTGAAAGAAGCAGCTTCGGAAATGTGTCCCTCTCATCAGGGATAAACTCTCCTTTACAGTAACCTTGAAGCATTTTTGCTTCTTCCGTTGTAAAAGCAGATTGCAGTTTATGTAATCCTTGTGCAACAATTCGCATAGACTTAACTCCCAACAAAACAGCTAAATCTTCAACTTTTTCAAATTTTTTCAAAATTTGAGCCAGTCACATTGATTAAACACCCAAGTGTTGTGATCTTAGATTTAATAAACTTTGCAGACATTGTCCCACATGCTCCTAAAATGTCCAAACGTGACCCATAAATCAGAGGTTCTTTCAACAGCCAAAACAAGGAGGAAGTAGACTCAATTCTTTCCACATGAAAAATGTCCCATACTTTAAAAAGATTCTTGTAGAACTCCGACATTCTGGATGTGTTGACTTTATTGGGATTTAACAAGAACAACGACTTGTCCAAACACAGTCCTTCAGCAGTCTTTAGAGTCGTACTGGCCACAGGTCTCCAGCTTAAGCCCTCTGGACCAGTGAGAAATCGCTGTACAAATTGTAGCCGAAAAGCTGCAGTCCTACTCTGCAAGTGTACAAGTCCTTGTCCTCCTTCTTCTTTTGGTAAATATAACACATTATGAGGTATCTAATGCATTTTTTCCCAAAAGAAATCTACCAAAAGAGACTGAACTTTTGCAAGTATCCCTGCAGGTGGATCAATACAAGCCAGTCGATGCCATAGGGAAGAGGCCACCAAATTATTAATAATCAAAGTACGTCCTCTGTTTGATAAACTTTTTACAATCCATTTCCATTTCAACAGACGACCTTTAATTTTTTCAATTATTCCCTCCCAGTTTTTTTGAACAATCGTTTCATCTCCTAAAAACACTCCTAAATATCTCAAGCCATCTTTTTTCCAACTTACCCCATCTGGGAGTGTTGGTATCCCTCTTTCCCATTTTCCTATTAACACTGCTTCACTTTTTTTCAATTAATTCTTGCTGAGGAAATGGTTCCAAAATCTCTCAATGTTTTTAATAATAAATCCACATCATTTTGTTTGTTAAGCATAATGACAACATCATCAGCGTATGCTGATAAGCATAAAGTGCTGTTACAGGCTTGTAAAGATACCCCTTCTCTTCTCAATTTATTTAAAAGTGGTTCTATTGCCAACGTGTACAGTATTCCTGACAGAGAACACCCCTGTCTTACCCCACGACACACTTTAAAAGGAGCGCATAAGCCACTGTTATCTTTCAGTAGACTCTCAATGTCATTGTACAGAATTTTAATATAACCTGTAAAATCAGAACTAAAACCAAATGCTTGCAAAGTTTTCCACAGATAATCGTGTTCTACACGAGCGAACGCTTTTTCCTGATCTAAGGAAATCAAACCCATATCTACACCCACTATTTTTGAAACATCAAATAAATCTCTTAAATGGATATTATCAAAAATTGATCTTCTAGGTACACAATATGACTGACCAGAGTGGATTACCTCCTCCAAAACTCTTCCTAGTCTAGTAGCTAAAACTTTTGAGAGCAATTTATAGTCATAGCACAACAAGGATACAGGTCGCCAGTTTTTTATGTCTCTCACATCACCTTTTTTTGGCAGAAGAGTAAGGACCGCTCTTCTGCAGCTCAGCGGCAGAAGTCCTCCGACTAGACTGCTACTGAGAACCGCCAGCAGATCCTCCCCTATCACAGGCCAAAAGGCTTTATAGAACTCCACTGGGATTCCGTCTATCCCAGGAGCCTTGCCGTTCTCCATGCTCTGGAGCGCTTCATACAGTTCTCCCAGGCTTATAGCTCTCTTGAGCTCGGCATTGGACTCTTCAGAGACCTTTGGTAGCCCTTCATAAAAACACTGCTCAACAACCCGATCTTCTCTGTGCTCACAACTATAAAGCTTTTCATAAAAATCGTTTGCTCTTTTCCGAATTTCAATAGGATCTGATTCAAGAGAACCGGTCTCAGAAAATAAAGAATGTATAAAACGTTTCTGACCGTTCTTTTTTTCTAGACTAAAGAAAAATTTGGACGGCACATCCATCTGGTCTATATCTTTGAAACGTGACCGAACAAGCGCCCCCCCTGTGCCTTCACTTTTTGTATGTCGGCCAAAACAGATTTCTTAAAAAAAAAAAAAAAAGGGATTCAATATGTTTTTGATTTCCACTTGACTCTGCCACTTCTTGAAATTTCAGAATTTCATCTTCTAAGACTTTTATAAATTTAATTATATATTTTGTGACATTGTGAGTATACTGTTGACATAGTTGTTTGATTTGTACTTTACCAAACTCCCACCATTTTTCTAAAGACTGAAAATCTGTTTTTTCCTTCTTAAAGTTTTCCCAAAAAAAATGTAAATGTTTCTCTAAAATGTGCATCGCTTAATAAATTTGTGTTAAAGTGCCAGTAAGCACTTCTCAGCTTGACAGAGTGTAAAGTTACTGTACATATAACAATACTATGATCTGAAAACCCAACTGGGATTATGAAACAATTTTTAAAAGTACTAAGATGATGTTTAAAAATATAGAATCTATCTAGTCTTGCCAATGACAACCTGTTATCACGGGCATGTGCCCATGTGTATTGCTTTACATTCCCATGCTCCTCGCTATTACATTTGTCCAATGTTTCACAAAGAGTATGTAAAAACACCATTCTTTCAGCTGGTAGAGTTGGAGCGTATACACATAAAAAAACAAAAATGTGGTTCTCAACCTGGGCTCGAATCTTTAGCAATCTACCGTTCACAACCTCTTCAGTCTCGATAGTAGAGGGAGTAAAACTTTTTGCAAATAAAATAGCCACACCACCACTAAGTGAAGATTTGTGACTAAAAAAAGAAAGACCTTTAAATTCTTTCGCCCAGTCATCAGCATTTGTTTTATCGCTATGTGTTTCTTGCAAAAATAAAACATCAAGTTTTTTCTGATTCATAGTATTATTAATCTGTACACGCTTTTTCCTTTGCTCCATTCACATTTAAGGATGCAACGCGAAAGTCACCCATGTGAAAGTTATAAAAAAAATAAACTTAGGCCATAGAGAAAGAAAAAGCCAAGAAGGGCCAAAAAAATAGTCGAATTTACTGCCATTAATTATTCAACTGTTGTTGGAGTTTCTCATAAACCTTTTCAACCTATAAACTTTTTTTATTTGTGAAACATCCCTCAGCCATGAAAGCCCTCATATTTTCCACAAAACGCTTTATGTCTGGAAAATAATCAACAACCTGTACACCCCTCAAATTTTTTTGACATTTTAAGAACTTCTTGATTTCGTTAGCATCATTTGAACCAGACTAGATCCAAATATGGAAGAGTGCTCAAGATTCAGCAGAGAAACATCAAAAAGCGGTGTCCTCACACCATGTCCACCAAACACCCTGCAGGGAAGCGGGGCTCTGATAACCACATCCAGAGCATGTACACTTGCCACCCATCCCTGATAGGGTTAAATGTGACCCTGCTTGTAAAAAATGTAATTACTGCAGGGTTGGACTACAATGTCCGGCTATGGACAACAGTACAGGCTGCTGTGTAGGCCTCTTTGGGAGAGACCAATGGGATGCTACACAACTCAGCCCTGAAGAAGACTGCTGACCAGCAGGAGCCAGGAAGACCAGCCACCGCCAAAGACAAGAAACTCTGAGAT
Organism: Lepomis macrochirus; assembly: GCA_024633595.2. Lineage (NCBI taxonomy): Eukaryota > Metazoa > Chordata > Actinopteri > Centrarchiformes > Centrarchidae > Lepomis > Lepomis macrochirus. Next base: position 12,420,931 of record JALXJV020000010.1, read on the forward strand.
GCTCATTCCCTGAGTCTCCAAGGTCTTTATCACCCACATCTCCTCGCTACCAAACTTTGGCGGCCTACACCAAGAAATTAAGCTGTTAACTGAAAGACCAACTTTTGATCTGCAGGAGGAAACTTGACTGATGATGATTGTCAGAATGTATCAAGAGGTTCAAAGTTAACCTACCTTATTAAACTAAGACAAAGTTGTCAGTTATGTTAATCTAGCTTTTTTAAAAATATATAGGCATTTTCTTATTAGATCACATCTGGAAAAAAACTGTCATCATGTATGTGTATATGCCCATGCATCAATGCAGTTCAGAGAAACCTCTCGTCAGAGCACTGACAGTTAAGAAGACAGTAAGAGGACACACTGCACCTTGTCCACCAAAAATTTAATACATAATGCTTCAATTATTAATTGATTAATCGGTGCACTTCCCATCAGCTGTTAAAGGTGGTTAGAAAGTGAATACTACAACAGTAATTACCAGCACATTGTAATGTGTTTTGGGGGTTCAGCAACCCGACAACAGAATGATCAGTTGGATGATTCATGATAGCTGTAGCTCGGCTACATCTGTTCTGGCTCAGTACCCACTTACTGCAGGAATGCTTCACTTCTTGTGTGAAGCTGCAGAGCGAAGCAGCAGCTAACAGGGCAACCACAGGGCCTGGAATGTTGGCTGGGCCACATCCGAGGTTCCTGGACCGACTTTCTGCTGCTCAAGTACAAGCCAAGTTTAGACCGAACAATGCAGAGGATCTTACTTCTTACTGATGGAAGTAATTTGTCACTGTGTGTGAGAGATTCATTGTTTCGTTGATTCACTGTTTTTAAGAATTTATTGTTTTGACACCACCCACCAAGGGGCCACTGCAGTGCAGTCATAGCTCTGCGTTTCATTTCACACATAGCCCACATTAGGGGGGCTGTTGTACTGCAACAACGCATCTAGCTCAACAGGAATTCTGGAGAATTAAACTACGATACATGATCACCAGTAGAGCAACGAAGGTCTTGCTGACAAACCGGTAAACATTCCAACTGTTAGAACTGTACGCAGTGGCTTGTCAACAAATGGTCCTGGTCGCGACCCAATTAGACAAAACAGCCCCTTCACTCGTAGTTTCAAAAGTAAATAGTCATAAGAATGACAATTACCGGTATAAAAAACATTATTTTATAACCAGAAACATTTAAGAACACATAAATTATAAAGTATCTTTTGTGTTTCATGCATTTAGGAGCTTTAAATAAATTTAAACAAAACCAACATCGCAAAGCATTATGGGAAATCTGAAGGACGGCCTTCAAAGCTTCATTCGCATTTCTCCTGTGTAGTGATGTCGCTGAGCAATGGGGACTCCCACACACAGGCATGATGGGGATCACCCGGGATTCCCCCGTTTGAAAAGTATATAAAACAAACGCATTCCATCTGTGTTTAAACATGTATTTAAGTTACACAAACAGTCCACTCACTGAAAAACGATGGCGACGAGTTAAAAGAAATAGCCCATGGCGACGTGTTGAAAGAAATAGCCCGTGACTTGTTGTAAACGACAATGAAATAGGTTGGTGATATTTTTTACCTCATTTTAAACTCTTGGTAACGCAATGATTTGGATGTTGTTATTTTTCGTTCTTTTCTGTGGTTCTTACAACACGTGCATTAACCTGTTTCAGTGACAGATGAGAGAAGAAGCATTTATTTTAGACCTAAAGCTAAAACATTCTCAGTAACAACATGTTTCAAATCCGCGAGTGATTATTTTTGGTTCTTGATTTAAACTGATTATGCGAGAGAACAACATAACATGAGGTTCTCACAAGATGTTTACAAATGCGTGTATGATTATTTTTGTTCTTCTGTAACTCTCGGGATGACGGCTGTTGTAACCCGTTTCATTGACAGAGAGAAGAGTAACACTTATTTTAGTCGTATAGTTATGTGACCTGTGAAGAAACTGCTATGCGATTCCCTATAGTGTAACTGGGAAAGGTAGGCCTGTGTGTGGCACAAAAAATTAAACTAATAAAAAAATCAAATTAAAAATAATCAAATTAATAACGAAATAAAAATTAAATTAATTTTAAAAAAATGTGGGTCATGCTGCGATTCGTTTGAAATGAATATAAACCAAACGCATTCCATCTGTGTTTAAACATGTATTTAATTTGTAATATTATTTTAAATAATTTATTTATACCACAAGTACCTTTATTTTTTAAATACAGCAGGAAAGTGTCAAACACTCAGTGTGTGAAGTAAAATAAAACTGGTTAGAGCAGCTGACAGTTTAAAAAAATCTCCGATGACTGGCAGAGAGTTTTTGATTTTTTCAATCATCTTTATTTATCAAAAGATTCCTCACATAAACAATATGTAAGTTATTACTTTTTTTTAATAAAAAAAAATGCAAAATGCAGTTCATTATCAATGACAGAACACAACATTTTGTAAAAACGAAAAATCAATTACAAGCCTTGATTTGATCATAGCTGCAAACACCCTTTCAGCATTATAATTGCTTTGTTTTTTCAATCTTATCTCTTCTACTAATATAGATGGCCATTTTGGCTTTACCCAAAATAAAATTCAACAACTGACACTCATTCCTTCACTTTTGAACATATTTAAAGCCCAAAATAAAAGTCTGCACAGAAAACTTCTCATCGAAAACAATTAAAAAGATTCTGCAAACCATCAAATAAAGGCTTAAGCCTTGAACAATACAAAATGTGTGAAAAACAGTCTCTCTCTGGAAACAAAAGGACATTCTTTGCCAACATCTGGATTTAAAACAGAAATAAAAGCATTTACAGCAATAATGCCATGCAAAATCCTCCATTGTAGATCTCCATCTCTTTTAGCTAACATGGCTTGTACAACGCTCTCCACTCTGGCCTGACTCTGTCATTCATCTGAAACACAGTACGCCATGGCGTGTCAACTCTTTCATGTAGCCCCTTTTGTTAAAAGATTTTACACAAGCTTTTATACAATTTTTTCCCATTACTTTCATGCAGATCCATATCTGTCAACTTTTCAGTTTCTAAAAACGCTCCTGTACATTCAGCCTAACTTTGGTGAAAGAAGCAGCTTCGAAATGTGTCCCTCTCATCAGGGATAAACTCTCCTTTACAGTAACCTTTGAAGCATTTTTTGCTTCTTCCGTTGTAAAAGCAGATTGCAGTTTATGTAATCCTTGTGCAACAATTCGCATAGACTTAACTCCCAACAAAACAGCTAAATCTTCAACTTTTTTTTCAAAATTTGAGCCAGTCACATTGATTAAACACCCAAGTGTTGTGATCTTAGATTTAATAAACTTTGCAGACATTGTCCCACATGCTCCTAAAATGTCCAAACGTGACCCATAAATCAGAGGTTCTTTCAACAGCCAAAACAAGGAGGAAGTAGACTCAATTCTTTTCGACATGAAAATGTCCCATACTTTTAAAAGATTCTTGTAGAACTCCGGCATTCTGGATGTGTTGACTTTATTGGGATTTAACAAGAACAACGACTTGTCCAAACACAGTCCTTCAGCAGTCTTTAGAGTCGTACTGGCCACAGGTCTCCGGCTTAAGCCCTCTGGACCAGTGAGAAATCGCTGTACAAATTGTAGCTAAAAGCTGCAGTCCTACTCTGCAAGTGTACAAGTCCTTGTCCTCCTTCTTCTTTTGGTAAATATAACACATTATGAGGTATCTAATGCATTTTTTTCCCAAAAGAAATCTACCAAAAGAGACTGAACTTTTGCAAGTATCCCTGCAGGTGGATCAATACAAGCCAGTCGATGCCATAGGGAAGAGGCCACCAAATTATTAATAATCAAAGTACCTCCTCTGTATGATAAACTTTTTACAATCCATTTCCATTTCAACAGACGACCTTTAATTTTTTCAATTATTCCCTCCCAGTTTTTTTGAACAATCGTTTCATCTCCTAAAAACACTCCTAAATATCTCAAGCCATCTTTTTTCCAACTTACCCCATCTGGGAGTGTTGGTATCCCTCTTTCCCATTTTCCTATTAACACTGCTTCACTTTTTCCCCAATTAATTCTTGCTGAGGAAATGGTTCCAAAATCTCTCAATGTTTTTAATAATAAATCCACATCATTTTGTTTGTTAAGCATAATGACAACATCATCAGCGTATGCTGATAAGCATAAAGTGCTGTTACAGGCTTGTAAAGATACCCTTCTCTTCTCAATTTATTTAAAAGTGGTTCTATTGCCAACGTGTACAGTATTCCTGACAGAGAACACCCCTGTCTTACCCCACCGACACACTTTAAAAGGAGCGCATAAGCCACTGTTATCTTTCAGTAGACTCTCAATGTCATTGTACAGAATTTTAATATAACCTGTAAAATCAGAACTAAAACCAAATGCTTGCAAAGTTTTCCAGTCTTCCACAGCTGTTCTACACGATCGAACGCTTTTTCCTGATCTAAGGAAATCAAACCCATATCTACACCCACTATTTTTGAAACATCAAATAAATCTCTTAAATGGATATTATCAAAAATTGATCTTCTAGGTACACAATATGACTGACCAGAGTGGATTACCTCCTCCAAAACTCTTCCTAGTCTAGTAGCTAAAACTTTTGAGAGCAATTTATAGTCATAGCACAACAAGGATACAGGTCGCCAGTTTTTATGTCTCTCACATCACCTTTTTTTGGCAGAAGAGTAAGGACCGCTCTTCTGCAGCTCAGCGGCAGAAGTCCTCCGACTAGACTGCTACTGAGAACCCGCCAGCAGATCCTCCCCTATCACAGGCCAAAGGCTTTATAGAACTCCACTGGGATTCCGCTCTATCCCAGGAGCCTTGCCGCTTCTCCATGCTCTGGAGCGCTTCATACAGTTCTCCCAGGCTCTCTGAGCTCGGCATTGGACTCTTCAGAGACCTTTGGTAGCCCTTCATAAAAACACTGCTCAACAACCCGATCTTCTCTGTGCTCACAACTATAAAGCTTTTCATAAAAAATCGCTTGCTCTTTTCCAATTTCAATAGGATCTGATTCAAGAGAACCGGTCTCAGAAAATAAAGAATCTATAAAACGTTTCTGACCGTTCTTTTTTTTCTAGACTAAAGAAAAATTTGGACGGCACATCCATCTGGTCTATATCTTTGAAACGTGGACCGAACAAGCTCTGTGCCTTCACTTTTTGTATGTCGGCCAAAACAGATTTCTTAAAAAAAAAAAAAAAGGGGATTCAATATGTTTTGATTTCCACTTGACTCTGCCACTTCTTGAAATTTCAGAATTTCATCTTCTAAGACTTTTATAAATTTAATTATATATTTTGTGACATTGTGAGTATACTGTTGACATAGTTGTTTGATTTGTACTTTACCAAACTCCCACCATTTTTCTAAAGACTGAAAATCTGTTTTTTCCTTCTTAAAGTTTTCCCAAAAAAATGTAAATGTTTCTCTAAAATGTGCATCGCTTAATAAATTTGTGTTAAAGTGCCAGTAAGCACTTCTCAGTTTGACAGAGTGTAAAGTTACTGTACATATAACAATACTATGATCTGAAAACCCAACTGGGATTATGAAACAATTTTTAGTACTAAGTACTAAGATGATGTTTAAAAATATAAAATCTATCTAGTCTTGCCAATGACAACCTGTTATCACGGGCATGTGCCCATGTGTATTGCTTTACATTCCGATTTATACTCCTCCAGACGCCACATAAATCATTTGTTCTAATCAACTGGATGAGTCACTTACGAGAGCAAATGTGGCTCTACATGATTTCTATCCATGTTACTTTCTACACAGTTGAAGTCTCTACCTAAAAATAAATGCTCCTCGCTATTACATTTTGTCCAATGTTTCACAAAGAGTATGTAAAAACACCATTCTTTCAGCTGGTAGAGTTGGAGCATATACACATATAAAAAACAAAATGTGGTTCTCAACCTGGGCTCGAATCTTTAGCAATCTACCGTTCACAACCTCTTCAGTCTCGATAGTAGAGGGAGTAAAACTTTTGCAAATAAAATAGCCACACCACCACTAAGTGAAGATTTGTGACTAAAAAAAAGAAAGACCTTTAAATTCTTTCAGCCCAGTCATCAGCATTTGTTTTATCGCTATGTGTTTCTTGCAAAAATAAAACATCAAGTTTTTTCTGATTCATAGTATTATTAATCTGTACACGCTTTTTCCTTTGCTCCATTCACATTTAAGGATGCAACGCGAAAGTCACCCATGTGAAAGTTATAAAAAAATAAACTTAGGCCATAGAGAAAGAAAAAGCCAAGAAGGGCCAAAAAAAATAGTCGAATTTACTGCCATTAATTATTCAACTGTTGTTGGAGTTTCTCGCAAACCTTTTCAACCTATAAACTTCTTTATTTGTGAAACATCCCTCAGCCATGAAAGCCCTCATATTTTCCACAAAACGCTTTATGTCTGGAAAATAATCAACAACCTGTACACCCCTCAAATTTTTTGACATTTTTAAGAACTTCTTGATTTCGTTAGCATCATTTGAACCAGACTAGATCCAAATATGGAAGAGTGCTCAAGATTCAGCAGAGAGAAACATCAAAAAGCGGTGTCCTCACACCATGTCCACCAAACACCCTGCAGTGAAGCAGGGCTCTGATAACAACATCAGAGCATGTACACTTGCCACCCATCCCTGATAGGGTTAAATGTGACCCTGCTTGTAAAATGTAATTACTGCAGGGTTGGACTACAATGTCCGGCTATGGACAAATACAGGCTGCTGTGTAGGCCTCTTTGGGAGAGACCAATGGGATGCTACACAACTCAGCCCTGAGAAGACTGCTGACCAGCAGGAGCCAGGAAGACCAGCCACCGCGAAAGACAAGAAACTCTGAAATACCATTCCCTGAGTCTCCAAGGTCTTTATCACCCACATCTCCGCTACCAAACTTTGACGGCCTACACCAAGAAATTAAACTGTTAACTGAAAGACCAACTTTTGATCTGCAGGAGGAAACTTGACTGATGATGATTGTCAGAATGTATCAAGAGGTTCAAAGTTAACCTACCTTATTAAACTAAGACAAAGTTGTCAGTTATGTTAATCTAGCTTTTTTAAAAATATATAGGCATTTTCTTATTAGATCACATCTGGAAAAAAACTGTCATCATGTATGTGTATATGCCCATGCATCAATGCAGTTCAGAGAAACCTCTCGTCAGAGCACTGACAGTTAAGAAGACAGTAAGAGGACACACTGCACCTTGTCCACCAAAAAATTTAATACATAATGCTTCAATTATTAATTGATTAATCGGTGCACTTCCCATCAGCTGTTAAAGGTGGTTAGAAAGTGAATACTACAACAGTAATTACCAGCACATTGTAATGTGTTTTGGGGGTTCAGCAACCCGACAACAGAATGATTAGTTGGATGATTCATGATAGCTGTAGCTCGGCTACATCTGTTCTGGCTCAGTACCCACTTACTGCAGGAATGCTTCACTTCTTGTGTGAAGCTGCAGAGCGAAGCAGCAGCTAACAGGGCAACCACAGGGCCTGGAATGTTGGCTGGGCCACATCCGAGGTTCCTGGACCGACTTTCTGCTGCTCAAGTACAAGCCAAGTTTAGACCGAACAATGCAGAGGATCTTACTTCTTACTGATGGAAGTAATTTGTCACTGTGTGTGAGAGATTCATTGTTTCGTTGATTCACTGTTTTTAAGAATTTATTGTTTTGACACCACCCACCAAGGGGCCACTGCAGTGCAGTCATAGCTCTGCGTTTCATTTCACACATAGCCCACATTAGGGGGCTGTTGTACTGCAACAACGCATCTAGCTCAACAGGAATTCTGGAGAATTAAACTACGATACATGATCACCAGTAGAGCAACGAAGGTCTTGCTGACAAACCGGTAAACATTCCAACTGTTAGAACTGTACGCAGTGGCTTGTCAACAAATGGTCCTGGTCGCGACCCAATTAGACAAAACAGCCCCTTCACTCGTAGTTTCAAAAGTAAATAGTCATAAGAATGACAATTACCGGTATAAAAAACATTATTTTATAACCAGAAACATTTAAGAACACATAAATTATAAAGTATCTTTTGTGTTTCATGCATTTAGGAGCTTTAAATAAATTTAAACAAAACCAACATCGCAAAGCATTATGGGAAATCTGAAGGACGGCCTTCAAAGCTTCATTCGCATTTCTCCTGTGTAGTGATGTCGCTGAGCAATGGGGACTCCCACACACAGGCATGATGGGGATCACCCGGGATTCCCCCGTTTGAAAAGTATATAAAACAAACGCATTCCATCTGTGTTTAAACATGTATTTAAGTTACACAAACAGTCCACTCACTGAAAAACGATGGCGACGAGTTAAAAGAAATAGCCCATGGCGACGTGTTGAAAGAAATAGCCCGTGACTTGTTGTAAACGACAATGAAATAGGTTGGTGATATTTTTTACCTCATTTTAAACTCTTGGTAACGCAATGATTTGGATGTTGTTATTTTTCGTTCTTTTCTGTGGTTCTTACAACACGTGCATTAACCTGTTTCAGTGACAGATGAGAGAAGAAGCATTTATTTTAGACCTAAAGCTAAAACATTCTCAGTAACAACATGTTTCAAACTCAGCGAGTGATTATTTTTGGTTCTTGATTTAAACTGATTATGCGAGAGAACAACATAACATGAGGTTCTCACAAGATGTTTACAAATGCGTAGTATGATTATTTTTGTTCTTCTGTAACTCTCGGGATGACGGCTGTTGTAACCCGTTTCATTGACAGAGAGAAGAGTAACACTTATTTTAGTCGTATAGTTATGTGACCTGTGAAGAAACTGCTATGCGATTCCCTATAGTGTAACTGGGAAAGGTAGGCCTGTGTGTGGCACAAAAAATTAAACTAATAAAAAAATCAAATTAAAAATAATCAAATTAATAACTGAAATAAAAATTAAATTAATTTTGAAAAAATGTGGGTCATGCTGCATTCGCTTGAAATGAATATAAACCAAACGCATTCCATCTGTGTTTAAACATGTATTTAATTTGTAATATTATTTTAAATAATTTATTTATACCACAACTACCTTTATTTTTTTAAATACAGCAGGAAAGTGTCAGACACTCAGTGTGTGAAGTAAAATAAAACTGGTTAGAGCAGCTGACAGTTTAAAAAAATCTCCGATGACTGGCAGAGAGATTTTTGATTTTTTCAATCATCTTTATTTATCAAAAAGATTCCTCACATAAACAATATGTAAGTTATTACTTTTTTTTTAATAAAAAAAAATGCAAAATGCAGTTCATTATCAATGACAGAACACAACATTTTGTAAAAACGAAAATCAATTACAAGCCTTGATTTGATCATAGCTGCAAACACCCTTTCAGCATTATAATTGCTTTGTTTTTCAATCTTATCTCTTCTACTAATATAGATGGCCATTTTGGCTTTACCCAAAATAAAATTCAACAACTGACACTCATTCCTTCACTTTTGAACATATTTAAAGCCCAAAATAAAAGTCTGCACAGAAAACTTCTCATCGAAACAATTAAAAAGATTCTGCAAACCATCAAATAAAGGCTTAAGCCTTGAACAATACAAAAATGTGTGAAAAACAGTCTCTCTCTGGAAACAAAAAGGACATTCTTTGCCAACATCTGGATTTAAAACAGAAATAAAAGCATTTACAGCAATAATGCCATGCAAAATCCTCCATTGTAGATCTCCATCTCTTTTAGCTAACGGCGGCTTGTACAACGCTCTCCACTCTGGCCTGACTCTGTCATTCATCTGAAACACAGTACGCCATGGCGTGTCAACTCTTTCATGTAGCCCCTTTTTGTTAAAAGATTTTACACAAGCTTTATACAATTTTTTCCCATTACTTTCATGCAGATCCATATCTGTCAACTTTTCAGTTTCTAAAAACGCTCCTGTACATTCGCCTAACTTTGGTGAAAGAAGCAGCTTCGGAAATGTGTCCCTCTCATCAGGGATAAACTCTCCTTTACAGTAACCTTGAAGCATTTTTGCTTCTTCCGTTGTAAAAGCAGATTGCAGTTTATGTAATCCTTGTGCAACAATTAGCATAGACTTAACTCCCAACAAAACAGCTAAATCTTCAACTTTTTTCAAAATTTGAGCCAGTCACATTGATTAAACACCCAAGTGTTGTGATCTTAGATTTAATAAACTTTGCAGACATTGTCCCACATGCTCCTAAAATGTCCAAACGTGGACCCATAAATCAGAGGTTCTTTCAACAGCCAAAACAAGGAGGAAGTAGACTCAATTCTTTTCGACATGAAAAATGTCCCATACTTTTAAAAAGATTCTTGTAGAACTCCGGCATTCTGGATGTGTTGACTTTATTGGGATTTAACAAGAACAACGACTTGTCCAAACACAGTCCTTCAGCAGTCTTTAGAGTCGTGACTGGCCACAGGTCTCCGGCTTAAGCCCTCTGGACCAGTGAGAAATCGCTGTACAAATTAGTAGCAAAAGCTGCAGTCCTACTCTGCAAGTGTACAAGTCCTTGTCCTCCTTCTTCTTTTGGTAAATATAACACATTATGAGGTATCTAATGCATTTTTTCCCAAAAGAAATCTACCAAAAGAGACTGAACTTTTGCAAGTATCCCTGCAGGTGGATCAATACAAGCCAGTCGATGCCATAGGGAAGAGGCCACCAAATTATTAATAATCAAAGTACCTCCTCTGTATGATAAACTTTTTACAATCCATTTCCATTTCAACAGACGACCTTTAATTTTTTCAATTATTCCCTCCCAGTTTTTTTGAACAATCGTTTCATCTCCTAAAAACACTCCTAAATATCTCAAGCCATCTTTTTTCCAACTTACCCCATCTGGGAGTGTTGGTATCCCTCTTTCCCATTTTCCTATTAACACTGCTTCACTTTTTCCCCAATTAATTCTTGCTGAGGAAATGGTTCCAAAATCTCTCAATGTTTTTAATAATAAATCCACATCATTTTGTTTGTTAAGCATAATGACAACATCATCAGCTGTATGCTGATAAGCATAAAGTGCTGTTACAGGCTTGTAAAGATACCCCTTCTCTTCTCAATTTATTTAAAAGTGGTTCTATTGCCAACGTGTACAGTATTCCTGACAGAGAACACCCCTGTCTTACCCCACGACACACTTTAAAAGGAGCGCATAAGCCACTGTTATCTTTCAGTAGACTCTCAATGTCATTGTACAGAATTTTAATATAACCTGTAAAATCAGAACTAAAACCAAATGCTTGCAAAGTTTTCCAGTCTTCCACAGCGTTCTACACGATCGAACGCTTTTTCCTGATCTAAGGAAATCAAACCCATATCTACACCCACTATTTTTGAAACATCAAATAAATCTCTTAAATGGATATTATCAAAAATTGATCTTCTAGGTACACAATATGACTGACCAGAGTGGATTACCTCCTCCAAAACTCTTCCTAGTCTAGTAGCTAAAACTTTTGAGAGCAATTTATAGTCATAGCACAACAAGGATACAGGTCGCCAGTTTTTTATGTCTCTCACATCACCTTTTTTTGGCAGAAGAGTAAGGACCGCTCTTCTGCAGCTCAGCGGCAGAAGTCCTCCGACTAGACTGCTACTGAGAACCCGCCAGCAGATCCTCCCCTATCACAGGCCAAAAGGCTTTATAGAACTCCACTGGGATTCCGTCTATCCCAGGAGCCTTGCCGTTCTCCATGCTCTGGAGCGCTTCATACAGTTCTCCCAGGCTTGAGCTCTCGGCATTGGACTCTTCTAGAGACCTTTGGTAGCCCTTCATAAAAACACTGCTCAACAACCCGATCTTCTCTGTGCTCACAACTATAAAGCTTTTCATAAAAAATCGCTTGCTCTTTTCCTAATTTCAATAGGATCTGATTCAAGAGAACCGGGTCTCAGAAAATAAAGAATCTATAAAACGTTTCTGACCGTTCTTTTTTTTCTAGACTAAAGAAAAATTTGGACGGCACATCCATCTGGTCTATATCTTTGAAACGTGGACCTAACAAGCTCTGTGCCTTCACTTTTGTATGTCGGCCAAAACAGATTTCTTAAAAAAAAAAAAAAAGGGGATTCAATATGTTTTGATTTCCACTTGACTCTGCCACTTCTTGAAATTTCAGAATTTCATCTTCTAAGACTTTTATAAATTTAATTATATATTTTGTGACATTGTGAGTATACTGTTGACATAGTTGTTTGATTTGTACTTTACCAAACTCCCACCATTTTTCTAAAGACTGAAAATCTGTTTTTTCCTTCTTAAAGTTTTCCCAAAAAAAATGTAAATGTTTCTCTAAAATGTGCATCGCTTAATAAATTTGTGTTAAAGTGCCAGTAAGCACTTCTCAGCTTGACAGAGTGTAAAGTTACTGTACATATAACAATACTATGATCTGAAAACCCAACTGGGATTATGAAACAATTTTTAAAAGTACTAAGATGATGTTTAAAAATATAGAATCTATCTAGTCTTGCCAATGACAACCTGTTATCACGGGCATGTGCCCATGTGTATTGCTTTACATTCCCATGCTCCTCGCTATTACATTTGTCCAATGTTTCACAAAGAGTATGTAAAAACACCATTCTTTCAGCTGGTAGAGTTGGAGCGTATACACATAAAAAAACAAAAATGTGGTTCTCAACCTGGGCTCGAATCTTTAGCAATCTACCGTTCACAACCTCTTCAGTCTCGATAGTAGAGGGAGTAAAACTTTTTGCAAATAAAATAGCCACACCACCACTAAGTGAAGATTTGTGACTAAAAAAAGAAAGACCTTTAAATTCTTTCGCCCAGTCATCAGCATTTGTTTTATCGCTATGTGTTTCTTGCAAAAATAAAACATCAAGTTTTTTCTGATTCATAGTATTATTAATCTGTACACGCTTTTTCCTTTGCTCCATTCACATTTAAGGATGCAACGCGAAAGTCACCCATGTGAAAGTTATAAAAAAAATAAACTTAGGCCATAGAGAAAGAAAAAGCCAAGAAGGGCCAAAAAAAATAGTCGAATTTACTGCCATTAATTATTCAACTGTTGTTGGAGTTTCTCGCAAACCTTTTCAACCTATAAACTTTTTTATTTGTGAAACATCCCTCAGCCATGAAAGCCCTCATATTTTCCACAAAACGCTTTATGTCTGGAAAATAATCAACAACCTGTACACCCCTCAAATTTTTTGACATTTTTAAGAACTTCTTGATTTCGTTAGCATCATTTGAACCAGACTAGATCCAAATATGGAAGAGTGCTCAAGATTCAGCAGAGAGAAACATCAAAAAGCGGTGTCCTCACACCATGTCCACCAAACACCCTGCAAGGGAAGCAGGGCTCTGATAACACATCAGAGCATGTACACTTGCCACCCATCCCTGATAGGGTTAAATGTGACCCTGCTTGTAAAAATGTAATTACTGCAGGGTTGGACTACAATGTCCGGCTATGGACAAATACAGGCTGCTGTGTAGGCCTCTTTGGGAGAGACCAATGGGATGCTACACAACTCAGCCCTGAGAAGACTGCTGACCAGCAGGAGCCAGGAAGACCAGCCACCGCAAAGACAAGAAACTCTGAAATACCATTCCCTGAGTCTCCAAGGTCTTTATCACCCACATCTCCGCTACCAAACTTTGACGGCCTACACCAAGAAATTAAACTGTTAACTGAAAGACCAACTTTTGATCTGCAGGGAGGAAACTTGACTGATGATGATTGTCAGAATGTATCAAGAGGTTCAAAGTTAACCTACCTTATTAAACTAAGACAAAGTTGTCAGTTATGTTAATCTAGCTTTTTTAAAAATATATAGGCATTTTCTTATTAGATCACATCTGGAAAAAAACTGTCATCATGTATGTGTATATGCCCATGCATCAATGCAGTTCAGAGAAACCTCTCGTCAGAGCACTGACAGTTAAGAAGACAGTAAGAGGACACACTGCACCTTGTCCACCAAAAATTTAATACATAATGCTTCAATTATTAATTGATTAATCGGTGCACTTCCCATCAGCTGTTAAAGGTGGTTAGAAAGTGAATACTACAACAGTAATTACCAGCACATTGTAATGTGTTTTGGGGGTTCAGCAACCCGACAACAGAATGATTAGTTGGATGATTCATGATAGCTGTAGCTCGGCTACATCTGTTCTGGCTCAGTACCCACTTACTGCAGGAATGCTTCACTTCTTGTGTGAAGCTGCAGAGCGAAGCAGCAGCTAACAGGGCAACCACAGGGCCTGGAATGTTGGCTGGGCCACATCCGAGGTTCCTGGACCGACTTTCTGCTGCTCAAGTACAAGCCAAGTTTAGACCGAACAATGCAGAGGATCTTACTTCTTACTGATGGAAGTAATTTGTCACTGTGTGTGAGAGATTCATTGTTTCGTTGATTCACTGTTTTTAAGAATTTTTTGTTTTGACACCACCCACCAAGGGCCACTGCAGTGCAGTCATAGCTCTGCGTTTCATTTCACACATAGCCCACATTAGGGGCTGTTGTACTGCAACAACGCATCTAGTTCAACAGGAATTCTGGAGAATTAAACTACGATACATGATCACCAGTAGAGCAACGAAGGTCTTGCTGACAAACCGTAAACATTCCAACTGTTAGAACTGTACGCAGTGGCTTGTCAACAAATGGTCCTGGTCAGCACTCCAATTAGACAAAACAGCCCCTTCACTCAGAAGTTTCAAAAGTAAATAGTCATAAGAATGACAATTACCGTATAAAAAACATTATTTTATAACCAGAAACATTTAAGAACACATAAATTATAAAGTATCTTTTGTGTTTCATGCATTTAGGAGCTTTAAATAAATTTAAACAAAACCAACATCGCAAAGCATTATGGGAAATCTGAAGGACGGCCTTCAAAGCTTCATTCGCGATTTCTCCTGTGTAGTGATGTCGCTGAGCAATGGGGACTCCCACACACAGGCATGATGGGGATCACCCGATTCCCCGCTTGAAAAGTATATAAAACAAACGCATTCCATCTGTGTTTAAACATGTATTTAAGTTACACAAACAGTCCACTCACTGAAAAACGATGGCGACGAGTTAAAAGAAACAGCCCATGGCGACGTGTTGAAAGAAATAGCCCGTGACTTGTTGTAAACGACAATGAAATAGGTTGGTGATATTTTTTACCTCATTTTAAACTCTTGGTAACGCAATGATTTGATGTTGTTATTTTTCGCTCTTTTCTGTGGTTCTTACAACACGTGCATTAACCTGTTTCAGTGACAGATGAGAGAAGAAGCATTTATTTTAGACCTAAAGCTAAAACATTCTCAGTAACAACATGTTTCAAACCAGCGAAGTGATTATTTTTGGTTCTTGATTTAAACTGATTATGCGAGAGAACAACATAACATGAGGTTCTCACAAGATGTTTACAAATGCGTGTATGATTATTTTGTTCTTCTGTAACTCTCGGATGACGGCTGTTGTAACCCGCTTCATTGACAGAGAGAAGAGTAACACTTATTTTAGTCAGTATAGTTATGTGACCTGTGAAGAAACTGCTATGCGATTCCCTATAGTGTAACTGGGAAAGGTAGGCCTGTGTGTGGCACAAAAAATTAAACTAATAAAAAAAATCAAATTAAAAATAATCAAATTAATAACGAAATAAAAATTAAATTAATTTTGAAAAAATGTGGGTCATGCTGCGATTCGCTTGAAATGAATATAAACCAAACGCATTCCATCTGTGTTTAAACATGTATTTAATTTGTAATATTATTTTAAATAATTTATTTATACCACAACTACCTTTATTTTTTAAATACAGCAGGAAAGTGTCAGACACTCAGTGTGTGAAGTAAAATAAAACTGGTTAGAGCAGTTGACAGTTTAAAAAAATCTCCGATGACTGGCAGAGAGATTTTTGATTTTTTCAATCATCTTTATTTATCAAAAGATTCCTCACATAAACAATATGTAAGTTATTACTTTTTTTTAATAAAAAAATGCAAAATGCAGTTCATTATCAATGACAGAACACAACATTTTGTAAAACGAAAATCAATTACAAGCCTTGATTTGATCATAGCTGCAAACACCCTTTCAGCATTATAATTGCTTTGTTTTTCAATCTTATCTCTTCTACTAATATAGATGGCCATTTTGGCTTTACCCAAAATAAAATTCAACAACTGACACTCATTCCTTCACTTTTGAACATATTTAAAGCCCAAAATAAAAGTCTGCACAGAAAACTTCTCATCGAAACAATTAAAAAAGATTCTGCAAACCATCAAATAAAGGCTTAAGCCTTGAACAATACAAAATGTGTGAAAAACAGTCTCTCTCTGGAAACAAAAGGACATTCTTTGCCAACATCTGGATTTAAAACAGAAATAAAAGCATTTACAGCAATAATGCCATGCAAAATCCTCCATTGTAGATCTCCATCTCTTTTAGCTAACGCGTGCTTGTACAACGCTCTCCACTCTGGCCTGACTCTGTCATTCATCTGAAACACAGTACGCCATGGCGTGTCAACTCTTTCATGTAGCCCCTTTTTGTTAAAAGATTTTACACAAGCTTTATACAATTTTTTCCCATTACTTTCATGCAGATCCATATCTGTCAACTTTTCAGTTTCTAAAAACGCTCCTGTACATTCGCCTAACTTTGGTGAAAGAAGCAGCTTCGGAAATGTGTCCCTCTCATCAGGGATAAACTCTCCTTTACAGTAACCTTGAAGCATTTTTGCTTCTTCCGTTGTAAAAGCAGATTGCAGTTTATGTAATCCTTGTGCAACAATTCGCATAGACTTAACTCCCAACAAAACAGCTAAATCTTCAACTTTTTCAAAATTTGAGCCAGTCACATTGATTAAACACCCAAGTGTTGTGATCTTAGATTTAATAAACTTTGCAGACATTGTCCCACATGCTCCTAAAATGTCCAAACGTGACCCATAAATCAGAGGTTCTTTCAACAGCCAAAACAAGGAGGAAGTAGACTCAATTCTTTCGACATGAAAAATGTCCCATACTTTAAAAAGATTCTTGTAGAACTCCGGCATTCTGGATGTGTTGACTTTATTGGGATTTAACAAGAACAACGACTTGTCCAAACACAGTCCTTCAGCAGTCTTTAGAGTCGTACTGGCCACAGGTCTCCGGCTTAAGCCCTCTGGACCAGTGAGAAATCGCTGTACAAATTGTAGCCGAAAAGCTGCAGTCCTACTCTGCAAGTGTACAAGTCCTTGTCCTCCTTCTTCTTTTGGTAAATATAACACATTATGAGGTATCTAATGCATTTTTTCCCAAAAGAAATCTACCAAAAGAGACTGAACTTTTGCAAGTATCCCTGCAGGTGGATCAATACAAGCCAGTCGATGCCATAGGGAAGAGGCCACCAAATTATTAATAATCAAAGTACGTCCTCTGTTTGATAAACTTTTTACAATCCATTTCCATTTCAACAGACGACCTTTAATTTTTTCAATTATTCCCTCCCAGTTTTTTTGAACAATCGTTTCATCTCCTAAAAACACTCCTAAATATCTCAAGCCATCTTTTTTCCAACTTACCCCATCTGGGAGTGTTGGTATCCCTCTTTCCCATTTTCCTATTAACACTGCTTCACTTTTTTTCAATTAATTCTTGCTGAGGAAATGGTTCCAAAATCTCTCAATGTTTTTAATAATAAATCCACATCATTTTGTTTGTTAAGCATAATGACAACATCATCAGCGTATGCTGATAAGCATAAAGTGCTGTTACAGGCTTGTAAAGATACCCCTTCTCTTCTCAATTTATTTAAAAGTGGTTCTATTGCCAACGTGTACAGTATTCCTGACAGAGAACACCCCTGTCTTACCCCACGACACACTTTAAAAGGAGCGCATAAGCCACTGTTATCTTTCAGTAGACTCTCAATGTCATTGTACAGAATTTTAATATAACCTGTAAAATCAGAACTAAAACCAAATGCTTGCAAAGTTTTCCACAGATAATCGTGTTCTACACGAGCGAACGCTTTTTCCTGATCTAAGGAAATCAAACCCATATCTACACCCACTATTTTTGAAACATCAAATAAATCTCTTAAATGGATATTATCAAAAATTGATCTTCTAGGTACACAATATGACTGACCAGAGTGGATTACCTCCTCCAAAACTCTTCCTAGTCTAGTAGCTAAAACTTTTGAGAGCAATTTATAGTCATAGCACAACAAGGATACAGGTCGCCAGTTTTTTATGTCTCTCACATCACCTTTTTTTGGCAGAAGAGTAAGGACCGCTCTTCTGCAGCTCAGCGGCAGAAGTCCTCCGACTAGACTGCTACTGAGAACCCGCCAGCAGATCCTCCCCTATCACAGGCCAAAGGCTTTATAGAACTCCACTGGGATTCCGCTCTATCCCAGGAGCCTTGCCGTTCTCCATGCTCTGAGCGCTTCATACAGTTCTCCCAGGCTTGAGCTCGGCATTGGACTCTTCAGAGACCTTTGGTAGCCCTTCATAAAAACACTGCTCAACAACCCGATCTTCTCTGTGCTCACAACTATAAAGCTTTTCATAAAAATCGCTTTGCTCTTTCCTAATTTCAATAGGATCTGATTCAAGAGAACCGGTCTCAGAAAATAAAGAATCTATAAAACGTTTCTGACCGTTCTTTTTTTCTAGACTAAAGAAAAATTTGGACGGCACATCCATCTGGTCTATATCTTTGAAACGTGACCGAACAAGCCCCTGTGCCTTCACTTTTTGTATGTCGGCCAAAACAGATTTCTTAAAAAAAAAAAAAGGGGATTCAATATGTTTTTGATTTCCACTTGACTCTGCCACTTCTTGAAATTTCAGAATTTCATCTTCTAAGACTTTTATAAATTTAATTATATATTTTGTGACATTGTGAGTATACTGTTGACATAGTTGTTTGATTTGTACTTTACCAAACTCCCACCATTTTTCTAAAGACTGAAAATCTGTTTTTTCCTTCTTAAAGTTTTCCCAAAAAAAATGTAAATGTTTCTCTAAAATGTGCATCGCTTAATAAATTTGTGTTAAAGTGCCAGTAAGCACTTCTCAGCTTGACAGAGTGTAAAGTTACTGTACATATAACAATACTATGATCTGAAAACCCAACTGGGATTATGAAACAATTTTTAAAAGTACTAAGATGATGTTTAAAAATATAGAATCTATCTAGTCTTGCCAATGACAACCTGTTATCACGGGCATGTGCCCATGTGTATTGCTTTACATTCCCATGCTCCTCGCTATTACATTTGTCCAATGTTTCACAAAGAGTATGTAAAAACACCATTCTTTCAGCTGGTAGAGTTGGAGCGTATACACATAAAAAAACAAAAATGTGGTTCTCAACCTGGGCTCGAATCTTTAGCAATCTACCGTTCACAACCTCTTCAGTCTCGATAGTAGAGGGAGTAAAACTTTTTGCAAATAAAATAGCCACACCACCACTAAGTGAAGATTTGTGACTAAAAAAAGAAAGACCTTTAAATTCTTTCGCCCAGTCATCAGCATTTGTTTTATCGCTATGTGTTTCTTGCAAAAATAAAACATCAAGTTTTTTCTGATTCATAGTATTATTAATCTGTACACGCTTTTTCCTTTGCTCCATTCACATTTAAGGATGCAACGCGAAAGTCACCCATGTGAAAGTTATAAAAAAAATAAACTTAGGCCATAGAGAAAGAAAAAGCCAAGAAGGGCCAAAAAAAATAGTCGAATTTACTGCCATTAATTATTCAACTGTTGTTGGAGTTTCTCGCAAACCTTTTCAACCTATAAACTTTTTTATTTGTGAAACATCCCTCAGCCATGAAAGCCCTCATATTTTCCACAAAACGCTTTATGTCTGGAAAATAATCAACAACCTGTACACCCCTCAAATTTTTTGACATTTTTAAGAACTTCTTGATTTCGTTAGCATCATTTGAACCAGACTAGATCCAAATATGGAAGAGTGCTCAAGATTCAGCAGAGAGAAACATCAAAAAGCGGTGTCCTCACACCATGTCCACCAAACACCCTGCAAGGGAAGCAGGGCTCTGATAACACATCAGAGCATGTACACTTGCCACCCATCCCTGATAGGGTTAAATGTGACCCTGCTTGTAAAAATGTAATTACTGCAGGGTTGGACTACAATGTCCGGCTATGGACAAATACAGGCTGCTGTGTAGGCCTCTTTGGGAGAGACCAATGGGATGCTACACAACTCAGCCCTGAGAAGACTGCTGACCAGCAGGAGCCAGGAAGACCAGCCACCGCAAAGACAAGAAACTCTGAAATACCATTCCCTGAGTCTCCAAGGTCTTTATCACCCACATCTCCGCTACCAAACTTTGACGGCCTACACCAAGAAATTAAACTGTTAACTGAAAGACCAACTTTTGATCTGCAGGGAGGAAACTTGACTGATGATGATTGTCAGAATGTATCAAGAGGTTCAAAGTTAACCTACCTTATTAAACTAAGACAAAGTTGTCAGTTATGTTAATCTAGCTTT